>JAPMOB010214253.1:4390-27784 GCA_029875015.1 Lepomis gibbosus
CCCCCCCCCAAAAAAAAAGAAGTCGGCACAGAAATTTTGCCTTCTTAGGTTTCCTTAAGATACATATAGCTGATGACCACGACAGGTTCTTTGTGATGCTGATTCACAGGAACCTGAAATCAAGTTTGCTGACAGTATGACTACAGTTTTAGGTGTAGGCTGTAGAGCCAGTCAACACAACAACGTATAGCTTTCTGTCCAAGGAATTCAGTCCGTTAATTCCTTATATGTACATGTTTACTGCAGGTTCCTGCAGGTGTGACACTCATTTAAGACATCACCAATTGTGCCATCAGGTACAACCTGTTTACCAAAAAGGAGTAAAGGCCTCAGGGGTTTCTGCATAAAGCACCAATCAACTGTCGTGTGTTTACATTCCTATCCTAAGAGACTGTTCACAGGGAATTTATCCGGTTTTAAAATCAGAGTGAAACATCAGAGTGTACATAAACAGTTCTCTCTGACATCTAACTCATTTATGGAAAGTTCAGTAATGTAACATAAAGCAACTTTTAAATGTATTTGAATCAATAATTAAGCTCATAGTTCACCTAAGGAACAAGCAGGAGAGTATACAGTATGACTGAATGAGTCTGTATAGTTAGGGCCCGAGCATGAACCGTGCAAGGACCCTATTGAAACTGTTAGGATTATTAATACACTGTATTTTGAAAGAGGCAATGGATTTGAATATCAATTGCATTATAATTATCTTGAAACAATAACTAGGTGGGGTGTTTGTTTATCATATTGTGGACTAACCAAGAGTGTCACAGAAATATTAATTACCTGCAGGGTTTTTAAGGTGGGACATTGATTAGAAGTTGGGACATTTAACAGCAGGTCTTAGCTATTGGTTGCAGTTGCAGGACTGTAAACCTTTTACTTTAAACTTTTCGTTAAAAGATTAAAGGTAGACTGTGAAGGGCCAATAGAGCATTGTTTTAACAAGTGAATCCCCGTTTTGTTGTATCCTGCACGCAGGTTCACATGCAACAGCATGGAGGAAACACACACATACACATTTCCTGCCGCCCGTTTTACACTACTCCACTGATGTGGCAGCACAACAAGGAAGCTTAGGAATGTGCTAAAATAGGCAGGAAGAACAGGACTGCTGGCTAGCCAACTTGAAATATAAACAAGGAGAGAAAGAGAATCTGCTTTGCAAATGTTTTTGCAGTTTGGACATGCATTTAACACGTTTGATAGACCTGAGGGATTCACACAATGGGCCTCACTCAAGAATGAGTTTTATCCCTGACAGGCTCAGGCTGTTATAAGAGGTGTCTAACAACATCATGGAAAGGATCCCTACTACGAGTGAGCCCCAGTGACACTCGGTGTTTTTAACAAGAAACTGAAGTCTTACTCAAGGACGATATCTCCGGAAATCTTGTGAGGCGTGAATTGCAGGAAGCCGATGGTGGATGTGTGAGTCAGAGTTGGAGAGAGGAGATTTTTGAGAGTAAAGTCTTGCTAGCAATTCCTCTAAGTTACATACACAACAAACTCTTCTCCCTCGTTTCCACCAGAGTTTCCTGCAACAAGTTGCCTCTGAAGTAAGCAACAACGTGCAGTTTTAAAAAATGTCATTTAAATAATGTCGTTCAAAGCGTAGTTCAATATGCTGCAGTTTTACAGAGACTTCATTTTCACATTCACAGCACCATCACAGCTAGCGACAAGTATAAACCAAAACAATTCACAAACGTTCCAAAAAATAAATCCTTTGTTTTTATCTTTTCTAAGTTTAAAACTGAGCTGGTCAGCTCCATCAGTGTGGGTGTGTTTGATGAAATTTGATTGACAGTGACCAGACCCACCAAGTGCAATAGGTTTTGGATTCAAGTGTTGTCAACTCCCGATCCGTGAAGTCTTTTTTCATCTTTTCTTATTTTCTAACTGACCCCACACACAGATATCTGAATCTGAAATAACCAGAACTGATCTAATGTTGGCCTGAAACACTGTGTTATGTAGGATCACATCACTTTTAGTAAGAATTTGTTTTCAGGACCTTAAACAGACCAAATCTGAGCTTTAAATGCTCATCAGCCTTCTCATATATAAATGATTGAGCGGTTTAAACACTTAAGGTGTATTTAAGCAACCTGTCCACTGAGCTTGCAAAGTTTATAAACTATACACACTGAGATGGTTTTAAATAATAAGTGTGAATTAAGAAATAATAAAGTATTTGACTTTATAGAGAGGTTAGTCCCTAACTGACCCTGTAAGTAATGTGTGTGTGGTGTGTTGATAAGCCTGGAATAACAGCCAGTCACAGTCCCAGTGGGTGTTGCCATTAAAGTTGTGTAAGTGAATAGGCCACTCTTAATCACAAACAAAACACCTGCAGTAAAATACAGTAGCTGGGACACCGCACCAGCCCAACATTACCATTCACCCCCACTCATCAACAAACACACCCACTACTTAGCCTACATTTTGTGAACAGATGGTGAAATAATATAAGCAGTACAGTGTGTAACATCAGCTTTGTGACATTTATTTAACGTGTAACATATTAAACATTTATGTAACATGTATTTGACTGGCAGACAATGCTTGAGAGTTTTTAAAGAGCACACGTTTATAACAAATGCACACAGTAAAAACAATGGCTCGCCATCTGTTCTAGATTCTCTGTGCAGGCTCGAATATACCCTAGTGCGGATGTGCACACCGAACGCTGCAGAAACCATGGACGCAGACTACTTCTATTTATACTATTTTCTGGACTTGTTCCACACATGTGCAGTAGGTTGGTTGGTGCCATGGTAGCGTCTGTACAGAACCTACGCGAACACTCTCTGCTGACGTTTTTTTTCATCAGGCAGACAGGGAAAGTATAATCTTTGCCTATGCTGTTTGTCTGCTCTGTCATACTGCAGAGTTAATTACAATTGTTATAATTGAGTAACCACTTATCGGGTCGGTAAGCCCATCTCAGAACCAAGCCCGTCCTATGCAGCCCGTCCTATGCAGCCCGTCCTATGCAGCGTCGGCTTTTAAAAACAATTTATCCTTCCTTCCTACAGAATGACAGCATGTTTCTATTTCTAGAAGCTTGGTTTATTTCTTATTTTTAACCATTTTTATTCTACTTCACTCTCCACTTTTATTTTAGTGTTTACTCACTAGCCTACTTGAATCTGCTCTCTTTCCCTCTTTTCGTTCTCATCACTGAAGAAGCCTATTGAAACAGAAACCAATGTGGCATCTGTACCGGTATGTATCCAAAAAGCCCATACCTGGGCAGCCCACCCATGTAGAGCCTATGTGTGGGAAACATTGATATTATTAATCTGATCGGCACCCCAAAACAAATGGTCCAGCCCGTCTGGAATTTGCCAAAATTGCCAGATGGCATATCCACAACTGGTCAAGGTTCAACCCTGCAGGCCATAATGTGACAGTTAAGACAATTTGACAGGTCTGCGTCAAATCAACAACTCATAGATTATTGGAACTAACAGTTCCCAAACAGTCTGCATTGTTAGCAGTAGCTAAAACTACTGCAGTCAAATACAGCAAGTCCTGCAATTAACTTTACATTCATTGTTGAGAGAGGGGTGTTGATTCAACAGTAACACAAACTACATCCTCCAAAATGGCCATTCCTTTTGATACAACACATTTCTAAAACAGTTTTAACAACAAAAAAGAATATTAACATTATATCCTTTGTGAAGGTGGAGTGTATTGCAGGACTGTTGCATTAGACTGAATTTAAGTTTATTTGGACCACATTTGATGTTGACACACGCCCTCTGCTGTTGAGATAGGCAGATGCCAATTGGTTGAAACTGTTAATTTACTCACTGTAATATATCCACAGTATGGTTGGTTTGGTTCAAAGTCCTGGGTATTCCTAAGTACAATCAAGTCCTGAAGGCTGGATAAGAGATAAACTGACTTGCGAAGGTTTTTTTCCAATGAGAGATGTTTTTGCTGTGAGAACTTCATGTTTTCTAGTTGCAGGCCAAATTTAGAAAGCCTCCTCTAAAGAGGTAAGTTATGATATGCTGTCTTTCCTCCTTAAAGCAGGACACCACAAGGTCACCTCTCTGTCCGAGCATCATGACACAAAGAAAAATTATATATATATATGTGTGTGTATATATAGACACAATACTGTTCAAAAGACAATTTCATGTTTTCCATGAAAACTCACACTTTGCAAAATGAATAGAAAATATAGTGAAGACATTGACGAGATTAGAAATAATAATTTTGTCCTTCAAACTTTGCTTTCGTCAAAGAATCCTCCATTTGCAGCACTTAAAGCCTTGCATACTTTTGGCATTCTAGCTGTCAATTTGTTGAAGTATTCTGAAGAAATTTCATACAAGTCTTCCTGAAGCACCTCCCACAAGTTAGATTGGCTTGATGGGCACTTCTTACGTACCATACGGTCAAGCAGCTCCCACAACAGCTGGCCACTCCATTATAGACAGAATACCAGCTGACTGCCCCTTCCCTAAATAGTTCTTGTACAGTTTGGAGGTGGGCTTCGGGTCATTGTCCAGTTGTAGGAGGAAATTGGCTCCAATCAAGCGCTGTCCACAGGGTATGGCATGGCGTTGCAAAATGGAGTGAGAGTCTTTCTTATTCAAAATCACTTTTACCTTGTACAAATCTCCCACTTTTCCAGCACCAAAGAAGCCCCAGACCATCACATTACCTCAGCCATACTTGACAGATGGTGTCAGGCACTCCTCCATCTGTTCACTTGTTCTGTGTCACAAATGTTCTCCTGTGTGATCCAAACACCCCAAACTTAGATCATCTGTCCTTTTTTCCCCCAATCTTCCTCTATCCAATGTCTCTGTTCTTTTGCCCATCTTAACCTTTTCCTTTTTATTGGCCAGTCTCAGATTTTTCTTTGCCGCTCTGCCTAGAAGGCCAGCATCCCGGAGCCGCCTCTTCACTGTGGATGTTGAGACTGCCGTTTTGCGGGTACCATTTAATGAAGCTGCCAGTTGAGGACCTGTAAGGCGTCTGTTTCTCAAACAGAGACTCTAATGTACTTGTCCTAGTTGTGAACCAGGGCCTCCCACTTCTCTTTCTGTTCGGGTTAGAGCCTGTTTGTGCTGTTCTCTGAAAGGAGTAGTACACACAGTTGTAGGAACTCTTCACTGTTTTGGTAGTTTCTCTCATGGAATAGCCTTCATTTCTCAGAACAAGAGTAGACTGTTGAGTTTCAGAACAAAGCTGTCTTTTACTGGCCTTTTTGAGGCATTTGTCGAACCACAAATGCAGATGCTCAACTAGCTCAAAGGAAGGCCAGTTTTATAGCTCTGTATCTCTAATCAGCACAAAAGTTTTTGGCTGTGCTAACATGATTGCACAAGGGTTTTGTAATCATCAATTAGCCTTTTAACACGATTAACTAAGACAATGTACCATTAGAACACAGGAGTGATGGTTACGGGAAATGGGCCTCTGTACACCTACGTAGATATTCCATTAAAAATCAGCCGTTTCCAGCTAGAATAGTCATTTACCACATTAACATGTCTAGACTGTGTTTTTGATTAATTTAAGGTCATCTTCATTGAAGAAAACAGTGCTTTTCTTTCAAAAATAAGGACATTTTTAAGTGACCCCCAACTTTTGAACAGTAGTGTACGTATATATACTGTATTATTATCTATGAGCCATATACTGTAATTGCCCATTTTGCCACCATTAAAATCCAGCTGGTCAGGAATACAGCCACTTAGTGGTATCTCAGTTTTATGACCAATTAAAAGAAGATGAGCAAACAAAGGAGGAGGGAGAAGGTTTATAAATCTATACACCTTACTGTACATTATTATACACTGGTCTTTATGAGCTTGAGTTAAAGAGCTATACTGGTTTAAACTGCACCTAATTGTTCTTCTACATATCGCCAAATGTAAAATAGATACAGAATTACTTTTGAGAAAAGTACTCTGATTATGTGGACTATTATGTGTGAATATGTGGACTAGTCTAGGTGAAGTTAAAAAATTGGATAATCTATGTACTTCAATGTAACGGAACAGTTTCCTGAGAACAGGAATGAATACTTCTGATGAAATTTAAGAATCAAACCAGTGAAAATCTTCTTCTTAATCCACTTTGCCGTGGTTCAAGGAGCACACTGACTACCTATGCCAGGTGCTCTATTCAAATCAACTATTAATGGGAACCAATTAAGAATATAATTATCACCTTAGTTTTAGGCAAAGAAAAGAAATGAGAAAACTATTCTTCAGTCCTCACGTACACCGGTATTTTTTAAACTGTAAGCATGCCAAATGAACAGGTGACGATATAAACCTAACCCTAAAGCCATGCTGGCCAATCAGAAGCCTGAAAGAAAAAATATTTCCAGTAGGCTGCCAGCTATGGCGCATTCAGGAAGGGGGAATAAAGTGTGTGGACTGACAGCGAAGTGGAATTATTCCTCAATATCACAGTCAAATATAAATTTAGCAAACTAAAATGTTAGAGTGGGTACTGTTGTGCCATGTCCGCCATAGCACAAAATGTTATATTATCATTAATATTTATTTATTTACTTATTTGGCCTGAACAGGCACTTCAGACAGAGGGCAAAGGGTCAGCATCTTGACCCACTTTAGCCTTTATGTCTATTTATTCATATCCTCCTTAGTGTTCATCTTGAAGGAATATTAAAGACAGCTATATAATAGTGTTCACACTCCCTCAGTGTCCTCCGCACACTGAGTCACTCCATGAGTAGGCAGCACAGAGAAGTGTTTGGATCTGTAAAGCACCATACATCATTTCATCAGTGTCAGTATAAAGTAGGGCAAGGTAACTGTTAGCTAAGCTCCACTGGGCATTTATCAGCACAGTCACCTCTGTTACTCCATTGAATCCTCAAAATGGCTGACTTGTGCACCACAAGGTTGTATTATGTAATCAAATCTCATTTCAGAGGAGGAATGGCAGATTTGTTCATTATTCATGTTCAGGCATCTCGTTTTGGGCTGCTGGCATAACACGACATCAACTATGATTTTTTCTTCTTCCAAACAACTAGCTTTCTGCTGCTTTTTCTGTGGAGGCTAAACAGCAGAAGGTAAGGTAAGCTGTGTGTGTGCATCAGAGATGCACATGAAGTGCGTACACAAAGGGAGACATGGGTTAGACAAGGAACAAGGCGTGGACTCACTCGTGGAGCCAGAGAACAGGCAGCGTTTGATACATTATTGACAAGTTTGGTGCAAAAGAAAGACTGATGAATTCTGACAAAAACAATATTGTGCCTGGTGCACCGGAGACATCTCTGAAACGTCTTCAAAATAGCAGGCAATATGGTGAACATGAGAAACTAAAAGGAATTTAAAAATGATTATTATTAGAAGTTACTCATCTCCTTGGACACTTAGCTCTTTGCTGACTGTACAAGAAAGTCTGAGAATGATCAGGGGAGAGAAAGATGGGGCTTAGAAAGCAATTTAAACATTTGTTGTGAGTTCACTCTGAAGTGGGAAAAAGGAATTTGCAGAGCTTATGTTGAGTATAATTAGCTGATGCTACCTGAGTGTAGTCTAATGTTATTGTCTTGAATATAAAAGATAATGTGCTAAATCGTGAAAGCGTTTAAATGCAAATGTGTTTTTATTTGGTTATAGGTTGTCTAAGCATTTTGTGTAAAATACTAGAGTAGGCCTACACAAGGGACAAAATGCAGCTCCAGTCTTGTGTGAAATAAATTTGAGTGCTATGTTAGCCAACAAAGAGTTGAACATGTCTGCACAAGATAACATGAAAACATAAAAACATCTGACTTAATGACAAGATTCATTTTACCACGGTATTTAGAGTATTTTCCTAAATATCATATCATTTTAGTTATTTAAACCTGCGTCAGTGAGCTGGAGCTGGTGTTTAGTCAGCAGTGGGTACAGAACACAGCAAATGAATGCTCAATAAGCTGATCTGTCTGGATGAATCTCATTGTGTTTACATGTCTATGTAGTACTACGGGAGGGTCTCTTATCTACATCAAACCCCCAGTACAGCAAGAAGAAAACCCCAGTTGCCATGACAATTACACAGATGCACAGAGACATCTCCACCATCTGCATTATTAAATAGACCTGAAACAATACAACCCCTCCCCTTCCCCTGACACACACACACACACACACACACACACACACACTATTTCAACTAATCGACAAGCTGGTGTGGACTGTGTCACCTTACCTGATACTGTGCTGGTCATTGTTGCTGACATTGGAGGCAGAGGAGAGAGCCAGATGATGATGCTGCTGGATGGAGGAGAAGAGAGATTGTGATGGAGTCGCAGAGAGGGGACGAAGAAAAAAGAGGAGGAGGGAGAGAGAGAGAGAGAATGAGAGGGAGAGGGGATGGGCTGTGCATGTGTCTGTGACCTGAATGGTGCAATGCACAAGTCTACAGTATGTGAACAATGGGCAACCAGTGGGACTTGGTGGGTGTGTGTGTGTGTGTGGGGAGGAGGAGGCTGTACTGGCGAGGGAAGAAGTGGGCGAACACAGGGGATTTAACCAAATATCTCATATGTGACATGATTCAGATGAACAGATAAGACATGCATTTAAAATCCTATCTTAATTAAAATGATTTGAATAAGTCCGTGAGACAGCACCTCCAATAAGGCGAGTACAAATGAATACTGCTTTATTCTATGAATCAGTAGAACATGGGTTTTTCATTGTAGGGCAGGTAGTCGTGCGAGCACAGTGTGATTGTACTGCGTAACACAGAAGGTAAAAGTTGTTACTTTGATGACATGTTGGAGGTGTGCTAGTCACAAACCACAGTAAGAGCCTGTCGCCTGCCGTCCTTTTCAGCTCACTGTGGCTTTAACTGTTTGTACTACTCCTGATTTTAAAACCTGATCTGCTGACCAAACGGCGCATCCATATTTGAGTCATTATATTGGTGACAAACACTGTGCACTTCTCACAATAAACGCACCCAGCCAGTTCGCCAGTGGAAAGCTTTTAACGTAAAGCAGTACAATAAGGCAGATATCTGAAATTACACAGGAGTGAAACTAAACTCCAAACCACAGATTCAGGTAAAAGCCCTCAAAGTACTGAGAGCTGAACACAGAGATACATTTAAGAGCCGAGCTTTCTCTCCAGTCTCCAGCTCAGACACACAAGACCGTCACAGTTGGGTGTGGCTGTCCTTGTTACAGAGTCATAGCACAGCAGCGTGGCCATCCCCTGCTGTTAGGAAACACATCATCACTGCGTGGCTAAAGCAGACGGACCAAATTCCATGAAGAGACAATGGCTGAGTCTGAATTCCTAAACTATTCATATTATTCACTATTTAGTCCACTTGGTGGTGTTTTATATTTCAGCTTCACCAAACTATCTCTGTACAATAGAGGGTGACACAGGAGTGGGTTTTCACTCCTGGCCGGTCCAAATACCAGAAGAATGATTTTCGTCCCATGATCCATTTCCCAATAAAAGAATCTGAAAACAGCGTTTATTCATATTAGAACTGCATAATTTATAAATTGATCTAATTCCCGTCATGCCCGCCCCCGTTTACCTTTTTTTCCCTGTCCTGTGATAAATAGTGAAATTGACTCCCATCCCACGGGATCCCACAGGAAGCCTGTAACTCACGGGATTACTGAAAAATGTCAGCCTCTAGTGTACAACTGACATCAATAGCTGAGAGCCAACCATCATTCATCAGAGGGAAAGACTCATCGACTTAAGACGGCTTGTGGATGAAAGTAAATGACCCAAGCAGTGTCTCCGTTTTTAACACTGAAATTTGACACACTATATAGTCCTCCACATGGAATACAGTTTGTGTATATAGTGAGTAGTGAATGATTTCAGACACAAAACCAACAAGTCCGTCTCTATATACTTTCTACCTTCCTACTTACCGGCACATACCGTAGCTCCACGCCCATTCGTTACTAGTGCAAATGTTAATCTTTAAAAATGGCTTATAAATATATAAAGTATTGGTGGCGGATTAATACACATTTTGGATTCTGGTGAGTATTTGGGCTTTTTAATAGTTTTCTGACAACAATGGAGCTCTATGGCACAGAAGNGTCAAAGGCTATGAGGGATACGGCTCATGGATAGGTTACTTCTTGTAAGTGAATCAATGTTATAGATTGGAGTGATGCGCAGTCACTCTGAGGGGTTTAAATATCCAATGGATTTTAATGATGTTAGCAGGGCAAACTTCCCACATGATGCGTGTACGGCACAGAAACATTAGCATTTCAAATGGACCGTTGATTCCTGCAGGCTGAAATAATACAGGGTGGGTGGCAGCCGTTTAAGTCTAATTCTTTTATGATATAAACCACTTTTTATCACCCATTTGTGAACAGGTTGCAGCCTCATAAAAATGAACCACACCTGCCTGCTTTCTCTGTCCCTTGGAACAGCCACTATGCTGAGTCCTGTGTGAAGAAAACGGGTCAGGTTTCTTTTTTGCATGCATGCTACTGAGCCTCTTCTGAACTGTACACACAGCGACAACAGCGTAGCTAACCAAATGGAGGTTGCTAATACCAAAAAATGTCAGGGTGTCAGTCTCTGATTTGACCAACTCCCAAGTGCTCCCTCATTAGTTCAAACATGTGCAGGAGCCCAGGCTTAGAAAGGTAGTGGTTGCAATCTGAAATCCCACAGCTAGAGGCCGCTAAAAACTCTAGCCCTTTAAATAAAACAAATATATATATATATACATGTATAAAATTGTGAAAACGTTAAATTTCCTGTCTCTTCTTACCTTTAATGAATGTATTAAAGTATTCAGCAATTCATCACATGTAATATTAGGGCTGAGCAATAAAACAATAACGATAATAATCACAATAAAATTTGCCTCAATAACAATTTAATGTTCACTATCTCGTCAATAAATATTTGGTTTATTTCATTTCAATCTCGGATAAATTAGCACTTAATTTTTTCCATTAAAATATTTATTGCGTTGAGAAAAAGGGACTAAAAAAAGACTGACTAATCAAATTTGTTAAAAAAGATTATCATAATGAATGTTCTATCTCAGATTTGATCCACTGTTTGCCATCAAGTGTTTGTCACAGTCTGACCATAAAGAAAAGTTTAACCAAATAATCTGGTTTCTTCAATTTTCACTCAGGGGAAAAAAAATCTGCCTTTAAACTTGAAAGAAATAATGATTTGACATTTATTGTGAATGATATGAAATGTTTTTATCACGATAACATTTTTTCGCCCAGCTCTATGTAATATTTTACTACTACTGACTCAGACATGCATTACACTATACATCCACAATACATCACCTAACTGTTGCTCCCGTTCTTGAACGTTGATCGTTCACATAGATTATATTGAACACACGTTCTCCATTTCTATTTTCTCATAGTTCAGACTACAATCAAATTTCCAATTTTTGGCACTGAGATCCCGGCAGTTGTCAAACGCTGCCACTTTTCCTAATAGCAAGTTTCGGACTATGAAATAGGACTTGCAAGTTCTATTCTTCTGAATGTGTATGTGTGGCGTCTGCTAAACATGTCAACATTTTGAGAAAAACATTACACTGATGACTGAAATACAGCTGATATAATGATCAAATCAAGTCAGGTGGCTGAGCTGTCACTCACTAATCACAGGGTTGGAGATTTAGTCCCCTTTTCCACATATCGAAGCATCCTTGTTCAAGACACTGAATATCATTGGTGTGCGGTTGAAGGGGTAAATGAGATTTAAATTGTTAAGTGCTTTGATAAAAGTGCTATATAAATGTCAGATTGATTAAATTCAGACCCAAGGCCGGCCAGAGGACTATCACTAACAAGTTTCCTTACGACTTGTTTCCCATGATATTATGGAGATATGTTTGATCCATTCTGATCTTTGAAACAATTGTTGGAACAATTCCAGGTAAATGGTGATGAAGTTATTTACCATTCTGCTTTTTTGACTTTTGTAACTTTGACAGACATGTGCCTTTATATAATCAACAATTTACATATAATTAAGACATTAAAACTTAGTACAAAATGTTAAAGTTGTGCATGCCGACGCTAGATAATATTTGTTTTGGGGGAGTCCAGTATAACAACAGTTCACATTTAAACTCATCCAGCTGCAGATAAATTCCTGTAGAAATGTGAAATAAATAAAAAATGAAAAACATCTAGATAATATCGTCAATCTTCAAACATGACATTTTCTTGAATCAGAAATTTATTATCATCATCATCATCATCATCAACCATATATGTAACTTACAGAGGAAATCACCTTCAGTTTCTTTAACCACAAGTTAAACTGCTGGCAGCAGATGTCAGCAAGATTTCCCAGGGTGCTTAGCAGCAACCATCTGTAGTGTATCTACTAATTATTAACATTATCATTTCCAAAGTCAAGATTTAGTTTTAATCACACTATGAATGTTTTGTAGAGGTCAAATGACATACAGGTAACAAAGAAACAGTTGAATTGTATGTGTACCACTCACAAGTCTGTAAAGACTCTGGTGCTGTTTGGGCTGCAGCACCACAGTCTTTCTGGAGCCCCAATGAGTTGTCCTTTGCCATGATCAAAAGAATGCAAAAAATACACTATAAAGTATACAAAACTATTAGTAGAGTATTTATTCTCAGAGAGGCGATTTTAGCTCACATTGTTAGGATGTGGACTCTCAACGTTACACAGCTGCCACAGGAAAACTCTTCAAGGTAAAAGTTGTGAGAAATGTCACCAACTTGTCAAAATTACAAGCTCTTCTCATTAATCCATCATGTATTTGTCTGGCATCTGAAGCCAGAAACATGATGAATGATATTACAAGAAAAGTTTAAGGGCTAAAAATGTGTCAACAGCAAGGGAAGTAAGAGAGTTCAAACCCAAAAGACGAACTGAAATTAAAATAAACTTTTCCAAAAAAATCTGTATATATGTCCTTGGTGACCGATGACTGCACAGAATTGTTAACTTATTACCAAAAAGGAGAACATTTGTTTCATTTATCCTTTTGTAGTTACAGCGCCACTACAGTGGTATTCTTCATGGAGGGGGTGGGGGGCTTTAAGAGTTTAGACGACAACAGTTTGTTGTATTACTTCAGTTTCACCTGCCACACGGGCACTTAACCAGTTGGAGGTTCATTTTGTTTGCATTTGCTTTGTACTATCTGATATCTGTGCTCATAAGTTATGATGGTCAACACCCCGTCCTTTGTCTGATGTGGGATGAACACAGCACTCAGTGCGCAGGTGGGAATCAGTGCTAATGGCAGCAAGCTAGGCTAACTAGCTTCCACTGACCCAATGGAATACAGACCGAACAAACTAGTAGAGCACCATGGAAGTACCAGCATGTGCCTAACAAACCCTGATCTTTGTCGTCGCTCAACGCTGTCGACGGTTTCCAAACAATATGTTCAAATCTTCTTTTAAAAAAATGTATACAACAGCTGCAGTATCATCGTTAGGTGATGTTTCCTTACACAGAAAGAGGGACACTTTGCATTTTAACTCAACTTTTAAAATGTGAGCTAAACACTGTTTAGTTAATGAGATACTGTGAGCAAACACTGGACCACCCTATTGTAGTTTTGCATATTTTATGTGAGAAATGATGTTTCTGTGCTCTTGTGATCACAGTGCAAGGTGACAGTCAGTGAAGCTCCAGCCTGCACCGGAGGACTGAGGCCGCTGCTCACACATGAAGCAGAAGGAATTATAACACCTCTTCAAAGGGTGGAACAAGTGGAACACACACGGATGTCCGTTCAAAGCACATCTGAAATGATGCTTGGTGATAAGAAAATACCGTCACACGCTGTCTGTAATGTCCTACAGGCAGAAATCCAAACGGTTCAGAGTAACAGCAAACATGAGGAGAGAGGAGAGTTGTCAGCTCCAGGTTTACACAGAGTGTCCTCGAGGAGAAACTCAAAGTCCATATGAAGTGTGAAGAGCGCTGATGACGCCTTACGTGATGTCCTTCTGTCTGGGCGGCCTGTGAATGTTTCTGACCACACACTTCACCATCCACTCAATGCCTTCGTTCACTCCATCCCTGAATTAAAAACAAACAAGTAAGTAAGTAAGTCATTTAGCAGTTAAATGTCTTCATACCTATGGTACTACATAGGTATGACATTGCATATTTACAGAAAGGTCTCCCATTTTCCCCCAGAGGCGTGTGGTGAGTATTTCATTTTACATCATAGCTGTATTGAAATGCCCCCCCCCCTTTCTCATACTCAGTGTACCATTTATCCCAGTAGCAGTCTTACCCTGTGAGTGCAGTGCAAGGCTGGACTAAACAATCTCTCTTGCCAATCTTCGGTGCAGAGTCACTGAAGGCTGTTTTAATGTCCGGCACTGACAAACAGTTCTGAGAACAGGGAAGACAGGAGACATGACGGACAGCTGCAACAGTAAAGACAACACTGCCAAAACCACATCAATCATTATCTCTAATATAGTTAACGTCTTGGTAAGGGTTCAGTAAATGTTTCATACATTTGAATTGAGAATGAGTTAGCGCTTCATTTTTATAGATCTAGAGTAAAAGGGACTGAAAAAAAAAATCTTACTTAATTTTACTCAGGCATGTTTGTTGAATAAAGATTTTATCAGGATTGTTTTGATTGTGATCCACTGTTTGGCATCAAGAGTCTGATAGTTTCAAACAATTAACCATGTGGTTTCTTCACCTTTCGCTCAGGAGCAAAGATCTGTCTCTAAACTTGAAAGAAATAATGACTTGACATTTACCGTGATAACTATCGATATCAAATAATATAAAATTTTTACCATATCGCTCTGAGGTGACGTATTCTATTGCTTAGAGAGTCCAACTAACAGTTTCAAGGTGCTTTGGCATTTTTGCTTGATTTATGTCTCAGACACACTGTCAATAAATCACTGGCTTTGTGGGAGAGCAAGGTCAAAACAAAGAATAATCTTTGTTTTAAAATGAATCTGCATAAACCCAAACATGGTCTTAGTAATTTAAAAAGATCATACAGTACCGGTACATCCTGCTTGTTGGCAAGCACAAGTAGTGGGACACCTTCCAACGCCTCACTGCTGATCATTTTCTCTGGAGGAGAAATGGTCTATTAAATTAAAGGGCAATTTCTATATTTCTCAGCCTGGACTCTAGTTTCCCATGTTTTTTTCTCAGTGTGACTAAACAGTTATTTTACCTCTCTGGTCTACCGCTGCCTCGATCAGTTGGTTTGTTTGCGTTATTAACCAGCTGATGCAGCAGTAGACCAGCAACTCCCTTGTTGTGTGAGGTAAAATCACAGTTTTTGTCAAGGGAGTCTGGCGGCTTTCAACAGAGTGAGATAGTGACTGTTTCTGGTTAAACAAAAAGGATCTTACTATTTAAAAAAACCCCATCCATCTCATTTTCATAATGTCAGTCACTTCTGATCCTGCAACATCAATCTGAGCCTGTCCACTCTAGTGGATGTACTTTGGCGGGGCGCAATTGTCCACAAGAATTTAGTTGCGGCCCTGTTTCGCTGCTGCCAACTGCAGCACATCAGCTCAATACTGGAACATCTTCAAAAAAACGGCATCCCTATTCGACTCAATAACATGGGGAAATATGGTGCAGGTTGAATAATATATTTTTGCATCAAATTAGGACTGGCTGGGTTTTGTACACCACCACTTCCATTAAAAGTGCATTAAGAAAGGATCATTAGTGGCCAGTATGAACAGGAGGAACGATTACAGGAAGCAAAACCTGTTTCACCTTTGTTTTAAAGACGGATTTGAAAATGTGTGAACCTATCCTCTGAAGACATCCAACAGTACATGCAAGAGTGACACAAAGTGGCCCATATTTATAGCAGTCTTCTTCTAAAGACGAGTTCGGCTGAAGTTCATCTGTTATGCCTGACCTTTAGATATTGTCACGAGCACAAGAACTTCTCCTAGAAAAACAGCAGCTGAAGCTAGACTGTGTCACATTCTGGCGGTTCACATGTACCTGAGGCTAGACGCATCTGTGCCCCCCAAGATAAAGCAGGTTGCTGGACTACTGGCATGACCCTCAGTGAACATTACACAAGTCATGGGTAAATATAGAAAACTTGACCTACAGTTTAATACAAAGGGTGCGAATGATATGATAAACTCCCACAACATTACTCACCAAAGGCCTCCTTTGATTCTGACAGGCGCTCTTCATCAGTTGAATCTATCACATAGATGACTCCATGGGACTCAGCATAATACTAAATATAAGCATGAAGAAAACACAGGACATCAGAGCAAGATCCTGCATCACAGCTGACTGACTCCACATCATCAAAGCGACACTGACTGTGTTGTTCTGATGACGATCTGCTGAGTCAATCAGCCGTCAGTCAAGATACCTTTTGGTGCAACTGTTATAGGAAAGCACCGAGTCCCTACTGCGCTCAGTCACTGCATAAAAAGGGTTCATTTCATTTCAGTATCTGAAAGTCTGTGATGAAGTGCTTATTGGTGAAACTTCAGGTCATCCTCATCTCTCATTTGACACAGACTGGCCTCATCTGATAGAAAATCTGATCAGTATTATGACTTAATTCTCTATGATGCATTTTTTCATACATAAACATGTAAAAAGTACAAAGGTAGAACAGAGAATGTAAAGCTGTCTGATATCCTTTCTCTATGCTGAACACACATAGAGCCTTCAGCCTGAACATTAAGTGTGTGTATGTGTCAGTATGTGGTTGGTGAAAAATTTCCCTCTGCATATTGTTGTTGTTTCATTTTTAACTCACTTTGTCCCACAAAGACTGGAGCTCCTCCTGACCCCCCAGATCCCAGAACATTAGACGAGCCTTGCCCACGTCAATTGTACCAACTGTGAAGGAAAGTGAGGCATCAATAAGAAAACAGCAGCAGGAGGGAACGCAGCACCTACTGTCAATTATAAGACAAGCAGCATCAGGGGGATCACAGAGTGTAGAGGTGAAGTGGAATGGAAAAGAGGTCTCAGCTGACAAGGAGCTTAAATTTAACCCTGCTACTTCATTATCACCTTCACCACCCAGGGCAGTCACTGTGTGGAGAAGCTCATTATTCATCATGACAAGCACAGCTGAAGACATACTAGAACATCCACTTACTGTTCAGGCCGACTGTGGTTGTGATCTTTGACAGATTCATTCCCTTATAGTTCTTACTAAACTTTGTTTTGGTTTGCTCCAGAAAGGTCTGCAAAGAGAGACAACGGTGAAAGAGACACTTACAACCACACACATTTACATTCAGTTATTCACATGACATAGGACAGACTAATGAAACTCATAGATATCGTTTTTTCCTCCAATCCAAAGGGACTTTAAAAGGTATAAAAGAGTGAAATAAAAACAACAGCAGCAACACAATCGTGTAAGCCCCTCCATAAACATATACTAAGGTTAGCTTAAATAAGTCAGGGATGTTCTGAGTGGAATTCCACTGGGATTCTCGGTAATAACGGCCCAGTTGATCGCAGCAGCTTCGACAAAACGAGACTAACAGACGTCAAAGCAAACAACATACAACTCCGTGAAAGCAGAACGACGCCGACAATAAGACACAAGACGAGTGAACGCGGACTCAGTTGAAATTTCTTGACATGATAACATTACTTACCGTTTTCCCAGCGTTGTCCAGTCCCAGGATCAACACGCAGTATTCATCCTTTTGGAACATATACTTATATAATCCAGATAATAAAGTATACATCTTGGGGAAAAAATGTAAACAACACAGGTAACTTAACTGTTAGCCTACTTGCTAACTAGGATTCCTAACAATAGCTTGATAACATAGCTTAGCCTACATATGAGACCAAATATAACGACACGCGCCACTCTGGCTTCATTATAACCAAAGTAAATGAACACGAGTGAAAAACAATCGTAAATACATAAAGTAAGTCTGTAAAGCTCGCCGCTTGTAACTATTTTTCTACTCTGAAGCTCTTTAAGGCAGCAGTGACGCTACGTGTAATCTATCCAGGAAGTACGATCTTACGAATTGTGGGAAATGAAGTAAACGGTGTCTCGTTAGCTAATTCTGCAAACCGGCTGTAAAATCAACTCAAACTTAATTTCCCACAAAGCATCTCGGTGTTTATGTGCGTATCACGGAGCGTAACCACGTTAAAGGAAAAATCCACCCTAAAATTGTTTTCCTTACAACAGGAATTCTGCGCACTACAGTTTTTCGATTTGGCACGTTTACATTTACTGAAACAAAGTTGTTATGTTGGTTCATTCAGCACACTACTATATGCGACCTGCAACGGATAATTAGCCTATACTCAATCAGAAGAACTCATGTTTCTAATGTAAATAAATCCATCAATGAATAAATCATTGTCATAAAAAAGGTTCCTTACTTAGACCAAGACAGTCAAAATGCAAAGACATCTTGTCAAATGACAGTGTACTCTGAAAGTGTGTGTTTAGGCAGCTGAATAGTATTGATGTCAGCCATGGCACATGCTATAGCTCAAACAAAACATTTAGCCTATTTGAGAACACTGTGGACCGGCCTAGATTAGGCTGCACTTTGCGACCAGCCTCTGTCATACTTGCCCGTGTCTCATTGGAGATTTCTCTCTATCTTTGCCTTTTTCTGGCTCTTCCTCGTCCTCTGTGTCCCCCTCTTCCCCTTCCTCCCCCCTTCACCATACCAGCCCGCATTCTAATGCCCTTTCCTCTTCCCCTTGCAGTATAAGTGTGTTTGTGAACTGGTTGATTCTGAGTTTTACCTGTCAGCTAAATTGGACAGCAGTTGCATTTGGTTGCTATAAATTGTGAGGAAATTCCTTTTTTTCCAATCTAGCCTAAGTTTATCCATATGACATATTTACAACAGCACCACATCACTATTATGTATCTAATATATGTGTGACAGGTTTTTGTGATTGTTGGTCGCTCTGTTTAGCATGTAGGAATTTACACATGTGCATAATTGCATTTGAGAGATTTATGATTCAATAGCAAACAAATACAAAGTATTTTGATCTGCAGGGCCTGACTATAGTCATGTATACAAATGACATAATGTTCATATAAATAGTCATATGACAAAGTTTAATAGTCATTTGATGATTGTGCCAAAGCAATGGTGTTGGTCCATTGACAGAGAGTTCTTACTCATTCAAAGGGTCCATAGACTCTAACTTTGTGATATTTCATCCTGATGAGATTGAGCTGAATTTATGGCTTCCACAAGCACATCAGAAGCAATCACCCAAAATGTCCAGTTAAATCCCTTGATCATATATATATATATATATATATATATTTACAATAGACTGTCATTGTATTCATAAATCTATAATAAAGATGAAAAATAAAACATCCTGGCATAAAACATGTATGACACAGGTAAACAAGTCCTCTCTCCAACAGAATGCCAAAAAGAATTTGAAAAAAAAAAAAAACTTTTCAAAAGTGAAATTGGATCCAACAGCAAAGTCACTGTATACACTCTCTCTGTCTAAAATGTCATTAATATAAATGTACGGAGCCCCCCTGATGACTTTGATGAAAAATATATTAATTTGTGGCCTCAAATTAATATATTATATCAATGTCACCAGGGGCTCCATATTTATGATATTCTTGACATCAAAATAGTTTAGAAAGAATGAAAAACTCAGACATCAGTCCTTCCCCCTGTCCTCCTCCTCTTGCCTCTGCTGCTGTGATTCACAGCCTGGTACGGTGAGGAGCGGCTGGTTTGTCTCAGCCAGCAGCAAAGTTTACAACAATTTGCCAGATTTTAAAATTCATTTCAGCTTTTGTTTATGCTTGTTTGTAACAATTTGATATTAGCTTGAGAGACAGAGAGAAACTGCACAGGCATTGTCAGAAATAATCAGTAAAACAGATGTCAGACAAGGAACATGTTTTTGTTTTCAAACACAGAACAAATACTTAAATTAAAAAAAGCAGAGCAGATTCGATGAGAGATTGAGGACAGAGCAGATTAAAATATCGCTATCTGCATGTTTTTCCTTGTTGAACAGTATCAATATAATATTGGCTTTTTACTAAAAAAGGTTTTATTGCACTTATTTACAGTGACAAGTGTAGTCATGCTCAACTCAGTAATCTTAGAGTTATCTTCACTTCACCTGATTCACTTCATTGTCTCCACCGCGCCTCTCTGCTCTGCTGTTCGCTGACTTTGCTTTATGTGTGTGTGTTTGAGATCAGAGAGAAGGATTTTTATAATTTCAACAGTGATTTCCCTGCGTCCTTTCAGAGACACAGGACCTAACAACATTACTACAGAAATCTTTTGTAAAATGTGGTTAACTTTGTGAAATGTTTTCAGTTTGGTTAGGCTTTTGCACCAAAATAGCAATTAGTAAATGAAGCTCTATTTAAAGCAACATTATATAATACTTTTATCTTAACATAGACTGACTTAATGACATCCCCTTCATTGCCTCTCCAGGATGGGGGAACTTTCTATGGCACAATGTAAGATTGAAATCCCACAGTATGTTGCCAGATCTCTGGCTCTACACCGAGGCAAAGAGACCAAAGAGGACTTGCTGAGAGGAGGTGCTGTATGGGCAAAAAAAGACTTACTGAATGAGTTTGTTTGAGTCTGACAGGTTCATTCGCAATACAAACTCAATGCTTCAGCATTTTGGCAAACCCATGTGGGATACTCCAGTTACCAGATACTAAATTCAGGCATGCTGTGATCAAACTGCTCAGTATAGTTGCAGTAGTAGTGGTAAATACAGATGGCATAATGGCAGCAGTTTAATAGCAGTGTGTCTGTGGTTGAAGTTGAATTTGTTACTAATTCTCTAATTACTCTAATTACTCTAATACCCAAGACATTTCTACCACCAACTCCTGGCGGAAAAATCTGGCTCTTAAGCGGCTAAATGCACCGTTATGTTCACCAGCCAAGATGCACATGGTGGGTTTAACTGACCCTTTTGCACTGCAGTCGAAAAATACGCTATGAGAACAGTGAGAGTGAACCAGAACAGTAAAGTTGTTGGCCGTGCAGCTAAATAATGAACTGAAACACACTATAAAGCTCTGTAAAAACAACGGGAGCCGTAGATTCAGGTGATAATTCTCTTGGTAGGAGGGTAATCACTACGAGCAACACCTTTTCCATTCATTTCATAGTGTCATTTGCTACATTTTTAAATCACACCCTTTGAATGTGATGCTTGTTGTAACAAACCCACTGATTTGCACAGTTCATTTCAGCTGCAATGTAATGCAGCACAATTTACTTTATCAGCTAACCTTGATAAGTAGTGAAAAATCTCAAGTACTGAATTTCAAGTTTATGTAGTTTATAAATATCAAACAATGAATTACCCAGAAAATACTCATATCAGGCTTATTTATACATTTGAATGCACATGAAGCTAGCACTTAAATAAAAAAAAGGGTAATTGCTTTGTTAGCATTGTTTTCAGTGTAGGGTGCACTGTGGTGGGATCTTGACCACCATCAAGGTCGAAAGTCCAGACACTGATGAAGTCCAAGTACCTAAACACACACAACCACTCAAAACATTGCACCTATAGAACATAGACAGAGGTGGAATTTCGCATATTGTGATCCTGTAATGTCAAAATTATTCAAACTAGAGCTGACATAAATATGGCTTACTTTGACATCTTTCATGTCCTGTATCAATAACATCTGGGGGGGTTTGCCACGGCTGCAGAGAGCAGTAGTTGTATGTTATTGCTTCCTTGACTCTCAGCTTCTAAGGCCTCTGAAAGCTCCTAGAAATCAATAGATATTAGATTACACTTTAGACAGTGGCCAAAATGTACCTTAGAAAACCAGTTACATTTGTTTTAATACTGCAAACCACTTTTGATTTTCTCCCATCTTCCAGGCAGGTGTTGTTTTCCAGTTCAGTCCAGTACTCAGCTTGCACAGACGTGAAACTTGTGAGACAACCCATCACAGAGAGCGCCACAGCTGATGTAACCAGTGGATTTGAAGAGTGACCCACTTCCTTCCCACTTATTGTACCTTTTATCAGTTCAGTTTGTATTTTATTAACGTCAACAACCACTCAATCTCAAGATTCAAGAGTCTCAAATGACCTTTGCCACATTTATTAATCTTAAAAGTGCTTCCTCAGCAACAATTTCTGCTACAAAGTGTTAGCATACAATCCTGCTGTACAATGCACTTTTTTTCCAGTACTCACACTGCATGTGAGAGGTGCACCAACTTGGGTTATTTCACCGTAGAGCTGGGTTTCATAATATTGTTATCATACTGTCTGCTCCATGGTCTTAAAGGCTGAGATTGAGGAAAGTAAGGAAAGCAATTGTTAGGAGACTTACTATCATAATGGGAGAAAACGGAATGCTTAGCTTGGGCTGCTTGGGTTTTCTCTACAAGCTTCTGATGCTGGTAGAGACTGTCGATAATGCAAGTTGAAGTTATCTTCTCATTTTCACATCTACATCCCAGCTCTCTATCACAGTGTATGAAAACACAGCAATTGTTCTACAAGTACGTGGGTAGCACCATCACTTGTATCATGGTCAGTGATAGAAGTAAACACAGTGAAATAAAATAATAAATAAATAATAGTACTGTCGCTTTCTGTCTTACAGGTTTCTTTCTAAATCTCTCAATAGGTTTAAAGGAATAATCCCATGAAGACTGACCTTTTGAATGTCAACAACAGACCTCTTGTTAGCTTGGCTCAATAAAGTAAGGATTCCATGCACATAGATTCCAGCATAGACCCAGAGTCACAGAGAAAGAATTAATCAAAACTTTGATTGAAGCTTCTCAAGTGACTTCTGCAGGGTAATCCACTTCTCTTCCACTGCTCCATGTGTTCAGAATGTTCCAAACAATCCTCAATTCACCAATCATTTGCTAACTTTGCTGAACTACTTGCTGTGGAGCAATTAAGAGTCAACAGCATGACACACAACACGTGTCACATACTGAGCATATGGATCAGTGGTTTCTGTGAACATTTTGATCTGGGTTTTTTTTTTTGTTTTTTTTTTACACAACTCAGTGTTACCAATGTGAAGGAGCAAGCAGGGCCATGTGCAGTTTTCCTTTAGATGTTCTCTCTCTCTGCAAGGTTGCAGAAACCAGTTGAACAAAGTCCGCCATAGATGCATGCAGGTCAATAACTTTCACATTCAAGCTGTAACAAAAATCATGTAGTCAGCTTTGATGCTATGGCTCTTGGTACACTAATAATTCATGTGAATAATAAAAATGAACACTTATCAATAACAGTGACATCTTTGTTATCTGTGGGTTCTGGAAAGTTATCTGGACAAAGTCTGCTAAATCACTTTCATTCTGTAAATGAGTGTGCAAAGTTGCCTTCCTGCATCACTCTCC
>JAPMOB010214253.1:27800-37840 GCA_029875015.1 Lepomis gibbosus
CCTTTTCACCTTTCTTAACTCCCAGTTTTCTGATAGCAATTGTTAACCATTATTCATTCAGGGATATTTCCCTGGGAGGAAGTCTCTCTGTGGCAGGAACACCCCTGATCACATTCGCACAGTTACACATTCCCACTTGGAAGCTGCCCAGTACAAACACTGAGCAGCTACGATGCAAACAGTTATGGTTAAGGGACTGGCTCAAGGCCACCCAAATATAATCTGCCAGTTCAGAGACTGACCAATTACCTCCAAATCACAAGCTTGCTTCTCTTTAGGCCATCACTGCCCCAGTGTCATGCTCTTTGTTATGCTTATGTTATGTTATGATATGAACATTGTGCCATTCATTGTTTTTTGCCATGGAACCTCTGTACTTTATGGATACTCAAAGCTGGGACTCAATGATATCACATTGTTGGCAGTATTTACGTGGTTATATATGTGATGGTGTACTGTATTTGTAAGGGAAGGAAAGGAAAAAAAAGAAAGAATATAAAAAGCATTGTATTTGGTATTTGTACAAAAAACTCACACTGACAACCGTGCCGAAAAAATGATGACCAACTCTACAGGTAAAATGTGTGGGAACATGTAGGATTGTGGAACAACGTTTGGAGAAAGCAGTAGATTTAAATGAATAAGTAGATTGAAATGACAAGCCAACACTCAACAATGTGTACCGAAGTACTTCAATGCTCTTGTTTGCAGTTCTCTATCTATATTACATATTTAACAGGGAAATACATTGCGTCTCTACAACACTAATGATAGTCATTTATATAAATGATTGTATACACAGTGGATGCAAGAGAACTTTAACAGTATGTTTAATAGCTAATGTTTGCATCAGTATTAATACACATTGTCTTCACTCATGGCTCAGGGCCAAACGCAGCACTTGCAGCTGTCATCAAAGATAGATCCAGTTCCGCAGTTCCTCACGTGGGTGATGCCACCAGCGCACATGTAGAAGCTGTTCCTGTCGTCTGGGTGGGGGTACAGGCCGTCAGGTTTGCCATTGCAGAAGCCAGGTCCTGGGGCGTGGGTGGTGGTGGTGGTGGTGGTGGTGGTGGTTGGAGGAGAGGCTGTGCTAGGTCCAGGTACGGGGGTGGTGGTAGGGGTTGGTGTGGGCACCACTGAATTTAAGTGACGGAGAAGAAGGGGTTTAAAGCATATAAATAAATGTCCTTTAATGTCTACATATCTTGATCGCTATTTGATTCATTAAAAATTCTGCTCAGTACTGCCTATTACTT
Source organism: Lepomis gibbosus (assembly GCA_029875015.1). Taxonomy (NCBI): domain Eukaryota; kingdom Metazoa; phylum Chordata; class Actinopteri; order Centrarchiformes; family Centrarchidae; genus Lepomis; species Lepomis gibbosus. The sequence goes on from JAPMOB010214253.1 coordinate 29,060, forward strand.
TATTACTCTGTTAAATTACTGAGAGTGTGGGTCATTCTCAAGGTAAACAGTAAGGCTAGTAAGGTATAAGTAAAATATTATTTCAAACATGCATGGTGGTAAAATCTTTCTATAGTAAATGAGTGTAGGAGAATATGCCATCGTGTCATCTACAATATACTATTAATATATGCACAGACAACTAGAGACGTTACTATGTGTCTTGTCCATAATCTAGTACCTTAAAAGGAAAACATCTGCATAAAAATGCCTTGGACTTACCAATATTAAGAAGTTTGCGCAGATGAGCCAGCAGAGGGTGTTTGCCCTCTCCGCAGAACCGTCCAGCAAAGTCATCCAAATCGAGGGCCCACACAAAGGCACCACCAAACTTCTGCTCCTGCAGGTAGCGCACCTGTTGGGGAAAAAGTAAATAGAAACTGGTGTAAATGCTTTGAATGTGCTCTTAATGTGTTAAAGATGTAGAGCTGATGTGCCACCTACCTTGATCTCATAGCTCTCCTTGGTGTCAAATCCCACCCACTCACTATTCCTGCTGGCATATGGAACTTTCTGGTCCTCAATCCACTGAATGGTGGTGTCCTTCACGAAGCCGCAAATCTAGACCATAGACGATATTATTAGGTTTCTGTAGCTTTATAGTTAATTTGTACATTGTCTTTTTAAGCAGGCTAATGCCACTGTAATTGATATGTACTTTACATCATCTTTGAATGGGTTTACTCTAGCTTTACCTAAACCATACCTCATAGTAGGCCCAAAATCCAGCTTCACGTGTGAATGGACCAGCTGATGCAGGGCCACTCGCAGGGGCTCCAACATCAGTGTTTGATGATGTCAGACGGAAGGTACGACCATAAGCAGCGAATCCCATGTGCAACTTCTCCAATGGGGTGCCATTGTCTCTCCAGTACTTCATGGCATAGTCCTACAACATTTGAGTAAAGAGGTGAAGTAAAAGTCTTTAAAAAGCTTCAATTGAATTTTTCTTCAGTCCCCAGTGTTTACTTACGGTGTTAAAGTAGATGAGGTCACCAAAGTCCTGTGATCCACGAAACAGTGGGCTGTTGTGTCCAGTGAACTGCTCCCAAGTTCCATGAAAGTCATAGGTCATTACATTGATGAAGTCCAGTTCCCTGGAGACAGGTAAAAAAAACTAAATTGTAATTTCAAAAACCTTTTCAGAACTCACAAGGTATCTCAAGAGGCATTCAAGGCAACACACTCACTTGGCAATCTCAGCAATCTCATATCCAGCATCAATGGTTCCCTTTCCAGCAGACACTGCAGCAGTCAGCATGAGCTGACGATTGCCGGTGGCCTTGGCCTCAGCTGCATAGGCAGCAACGAGTTCCTGCAAATACACATCAAACAGGAAGTCAGAAAGAAGTCAACATGATGTAAACCATAAAACAGAAGCTATGAATTGTAGCTACAAACTCAAAGAAGAGAAATCTGTGCCCACCCTGCAGAGCAGAGTGAACCTCTGTTTATCCTCTGGAGGACTTCCACGAGAACCTGGGTACTCCCAATCCAGATCAAGACCATCAAATCCATGGGTCCTCAGGAATTTGATAGAAGACTGGATGAACTTTTGACGGTTAGCTGCATTGGACACCATGATGGAGAACCTGCAATGAAAAGTGAGTCACTTAATACGATCCAAAAACATTTTAGGTAAAGAAAGCTAACAGCCTTTGGCCTTTAGAAGCACTTAACTTTTAGGAAACAACTGACCACATATTTAAAGAAATACAGTATGTTATTAACATTTGGGATGGTTTGGATACAATGTGGCCCTCTGCATTTGTGTATAAGCATGTGATGCAATTGGTTTATATTTTTAAATGTTACTCACTGTGTTGAACCAAAGTTCCATCCACCAACAGCCAGCAGAGTCTTTAGACTAGGATTTCTGGAAACAGCACAGAGGGTATGTTAAGACATTTCCACCACACTTTTCACTGTTCAAGCTTGTAAGTGCTTGTAACAGGTTACTAGAACAATACACAGTTTATGCTCATTTAGTGCATTTACATTTTACAATTGTGAACATCTCTGGGCTTGAATCAGTATTTCAGCATAGTCCCCATTTCACCAAGCTTTACCCTGTTGAAGACTTCTTGTGCAAGGCACTCAACTTCTGCCAGCTCCAGAGGTACTATTACTTAGCCTCACCTCTGACCTCTTCTGTATGTGATACAAGATTATCTCAACTCTAGCCACTTACTTGGTCTTCAGGGCATTGAAAGACTTGTAGAGGACGTCGTCATTCCACTCGTAGGTAACCAGCTCGTTGTTATGGTTGAGGATTGAGAAAGCATAGATCAGGGTGGTGCACAGGAAGGGGTCCACATCTTGTGGCAGGTACTTTCCCTCACCAGGTCTGTACTGGGACCAGTTGGTGAAGTAACACACCATCTGGGTGGCAGATCCTGTGTTGAAGTAAAGGAGCTTTAAAGATGCATTGGTTCCAGCATTGGTACATCAGTGAAAATCTAAATTCAATGATGATAGCTGAACAAAAAGTATTACAACTTACCCAACTGGCATATCACCAGACATAAGCCTAAGAATTATAGAAAAGAATGGATTAGAGAAATAAAGGCACACAATCTAAACATGAAAAATATATTAGTCTGTTAGAGAAGAGTGATATCTACATACACCCCACAATGATTATAAATACCTGCTAGAATTGTGAGCCTGGTCATCTTGAATTCACTTCTCACAACTTCACTGAATTACTGTAAGACAAAAAATGAGCAGGGTCTATGATTTAATCAAAAAAACATATTATTATCAATATAGTTACCATAAGAAATGATAACTTAGAGGGATGGGCTTCTCTTATAAACTCACCTTGGGAGCAGATGAGAGACCCAAACAACAGCAGCAAAGTTTGGCCTTTTATGCAGTAGATTGTGCTCATAGAATGAAGGAGGTGCAGCAGACTTTGATAAATTGGGGCAATAAATGTAATGATTATTAGAACATGTTTTGATAAGATCCTGCAAAGTGAGACGCATGTAGACAATAATTGACTGAGTGCAGCACTGTTCACAGCATGCATTGAACACATGAACCTGTAATTTGGGTCAGTTTACATGTCACTCATTATCAAATTGTTAATCATGCAAATCCCACTCATACAGTGGATCATAGTCCTGATATTTTAACTTCATTTGGATTATCGTCTTATTGATACTGTTGTCATGGTAACTTGACTAGAGGTAAAAATATCACTTTTATAGTGATTAATCAAATTCATTGAGTCAATTAAAAATTACTGTTTGATGTTGAAAAATACAATTAATAGTTTATTATCCAGCAAAACACAAAGATGAGCTGGTTTCAGCCACTTTTTCGGTTTTCATTTCATCGAAATTAAACACCTGGGTTTGATGTTACTCGAGACAATTTAATTAATTAATTAAATCAAACATGAACCATACGTAAAGGTCATGGTCTCACATCCATCTCACATTTTACAATCACAATCTTATCATCACTAACTTAAAAAATTAAACAAATGCAGTGAAAATGAGAATTTTTCTATAAAGACTCTGGGAAGACATTTTGCCCTCATTGGATAGTTAAACGTGAGGAGAGAGAGGGAGAAGGCATCCAGCAATGGTTTGGCATATTAGACATTAGGAATGTATTGAGGGTTGTGCAATATGAAATAAATGAGTTCATAGATTGACACCTAAATTAATTAATAAGCAACTAAACACAAAATTGACTACAACTAGTGATAAACTTGTCACATTTCAAAAGAAAGTAAACAAGAGAGATGAAGTTATATTCATCATGTGACCTAATTTGTTTTAACTGACTACACAATAATTATCAAAACAGATGTGCAGATCTCTGCCAGGTGTGTTTGGTACAGGATTAGAAAAGTCTCATAAGTATTTAAAAACAATATCAAGATACATAATAAAATAAAATGAGAAACATCTCTCTAAGTTACGCACCATATTAAGCATAGTGGTTATTTGATTTAGTTATATACTATGGAAAATCCACTGCCCTGATTGGTCAGCTCGCTCGGACCTCCCCGTGACTCTGACTAACTGACACCACCAACTCAAGTAGACCAAACCAAATTATCAACAAGCAAAAATAAAAATATATTGAATACTGGAAAGAAATGACCAAAGCACAAATTAAATTCCAATGTTATCTGACCCTAAAAAGAGAATTGACACTGGCAAATTACCAGCACAATAAAATGTTCTAAACTAAGACAAATGTTACAGACATACAGACTGAGTGAACACAGCCTGGCCATAGAAAAGGGTCGCCACAGACTGAGCTGGCTACCACAGGAAGACAGACTCTGCTCACAGTGTGACACAGGACAGGTAGAGACAGAGCTGCATTTTCTAACCTCATGCCCTAAATATAAAACACTAAGACAAAAAAACTTTCCCAAACACACCCAGAATACAAATTTATATCAGACACACAGAAACACACCTATTTATGTGAAATGCCCAAATGTCCACACAATAATTTTCAAAAAAGATGTGCAGATCTCTGCCAGGTGTGTCTAGTACAGGATTAGAACAGTCTCATAAGTATTCATAAACAAATATCAAGATACATAAGTCATAAAACACAATGCACAAATAGAGTTATATGTATCTGTAAATCTGTATCTGTATGTGTGTCTATAATTTAAAACTTGTAGATCATAATTTGAAAGTCAACCTGCATTTTTCAATGGAAATATGTTTGTGAATCTTCATCTACTCATGTGGATCTTCCAGTGTGCTGCTCGCCCAAAATCCAAAAATGCGCGTCTCATAAAATGTCACATGACGTGTGTCTGTAAAACACAATTCACAAATAAATGCAGAATGATTTTTATCTGTAAATCTGGGTCCTGGAGTTATTTGCATCTATAAATCTGGATCTGTGTCTGTACAGTCAGAAATGTGCACAAAACATATTAGGCCACACACACACACACACACACACACACACACACACACACACACACACACACACACAACCAAACACATGATCCCCTCCAGGTTTACACCTGGCAGAGATAATGAACTAAGAGGCATTATGAAACAGCCTGGTTTATCTTAGGACTCTCCCGTTCCAGTTCCTAGATAAACAGCTTTGATTACTTTATCTATTTCTTTTGTTGAACACCGGCCATGACCATTGATCACCAAAAAGTTCCACTGCTGGCAGCTTTTTTTTTTGCCATTTCACAATAACCCTCACGTCATGTAGTCAGTCAAAGGAAAAAATTAAACATACAGGAGGTACTGTTATCAAAACAGAAAAGCATTGTTTGTATACGCCTTAAAATATAAAGCAATACAATGTTTTATTAGCACAAAGACACATATATTAAAAAGAATACTGTATGAATTATGCTGGAGAGGTAAGAAAACCCCAAGGGCTTATGGTAAAACCTCACCTCTGGATTGTCAATTGATACCACACCAAACTAGACCAGTAAACTGATGAAGTTGGTCACCTATGAAGCCAACTGATTTATTCTTTTGTAGTTAAGGTGGCTGCTTCAACAGCAAAATGATGCTAAATTACATACGCATGATATTCAAATGACAATTTGAGCCTGAAGACTGAAATCATTCTTAAACTTTCTGCACTGAATTTAAAATGGAACCAGACAACTATCTCTCTCTAACACAAACTGACCTTCTCTTTCTATTGTGATGCAGAAATTCACTGCACGAGGAGGCAGAGAGCAGCTGTGTCACTTTGAGAACAGAGACGTGCAGCTGCAACAACACCAGGTGTTGCTGCATAAAACTGCGTTCCTCATAGAAGTAGAGTTGAGTAGACATCTTGTACCATCTGGTAGGGTTGCAGTTGCTCTAAGCAATTATTGTACACATTTCCCACCTGCAGAAGCTACTGCCTACAGCTTCCAGGTCCTCCCAGCCTTACTCTAACAAACATACTGCGAGGAAACTACACCAAAGCTGTCTGTGGGTGATTGTTATGAATGATTTATTGTAATTGCAATGCCCAGAAACAAAATGGGTTTTCTATTTGGGTTCATGTTCATGATGTGCTTCTTTCCATAGCCAACTATTTTGGCTTCATATGGGGATTGTTTCCCTCAAACTGTCTTAAAGTGGCCCAAAATTGCTTTTGAATTCCCCTTAAAAGAATTATATTAAAACTTCTGCAATTATTGACTGAAAGCAGTTAGTGAGGTGGTAAAGTGGTCATTTGACGCAGAAATCTCCCCACAGCAATAACAGCAATGATCTGAAGGTGTTTTTATTGGTCCCAATTTATAGATCCAAGCTGTTTATATAGTGCCGAAGGGCATGTGTGATATGGTGACGGGGAATGGGGCCGACACAGCTGCCCAAAAATAAATGCAAAGGTCTTCAGGCAGAAATAAAAACAATGCTGAAAACAATTCCAGCCACGCTTTAGTCTAAGCCCAATGGTACCATACGGTTCTGCACAGACTATTTAATTGTGAATGAATTGTCCAGTTTTGGGTCTAATCTACGTCATATCTTTCTTGTAAAGGTTGATAAAAATGAACTAGCAAAGAAATACAAAGGACAATGTCATCAGGTCTGTGTGATAAATAGCTTCAGAGGAAATATATAACCATTGCAGCTTATGTTTTGTGGAGGGCGAAAGAAAACTGTCTTTCTGTACAGTAATTTTTTAAATTTCAAGTCAGCCTACATGACACAGATTGGCTGACAACACAGGTGTACAGATTAAAGTACAGTAAATACTGTACTTTACTGTATTGCCACCCCTTTCAATCAGGGGAACAGCATGAACGGTTGGCAGGATCTGCCGGATGCCTGTGTTTAGCACTGCAATTACTGCTGTTAATTTACTTTATCATTAGTCACTTCTCTTTTAATATTGTGTTATTTACGAGTTTATTTTATTTTTGTTAATATTGTTCATAATGTATTATTATTTATTTCTCACTGGGAATGCTGTGTGTCACCTTCTGTGGGGCCTCTGCAGAAGGGTCTGCTCCAAACTCTATTAGCAGTTTGCTGTCTCCTGTCCCTGGGTAGGTTCATCTGTAATAAGCTCTACTTCAATAACAGTGCTTTTTGTTGGACAAAATGTGTTTTATGAATTCTGGATGTTTAAGAGGTCTTGAAATTACAACAGCAAATGCTTTTGTGAAGATCTGGTTGATAACCTGTGTCACTGGCTGAGCTCACCACGGTAGCAGTGACTTTGGTAGCGTTATTGAAGCTTCAGAAGAAATCCCTGTGGTGTAACTTGCTACACAGCATTTAGTTAACTATTACCAGCTGCGAAAGCATGGCTAGTATTGTTGTCACCTTATGAGTCTGTGTGTTTTTGTGTGTGTGTGTTTGTGTGATACAATTCTTGTTGTTGAAACAATTCTCCATGTACAACATACAGTAATGTGTAAGACAGGTGAGAACAGATTTTGTGCTTTTAATTAACTGTCAAATGTTTGATTTGAACGTTTGAAGCAATCAGCTTGTAGAGTCAGAACTGAGATGTCAGTCAGCAGAGCCGTCCGAGCCACTGAGCGACCTTTGGGGTGGCACAGGGCCCCGTGGCCAGCAGAGGGCCAGTCACAGTCACTGCTTGCTTGTGGTGGAAAAAAAGTTTACTGAAAAAAGAAACGTAACATCCATCCATCCATCCATCTTCATCCGCTTATCCGGGGTCGGGTCACGGGGGCAGCAGCTCCAGCAGGGGACCCCAAACTTCCCTTTCAAAAGCCACATTAACCAGCTCTGACTGGGTGATCCCGAGGCGTTCCCAGGCCAATGTGGAGATATAATCTCTCCACCTTGTCCTGGATCTTCCCCAAGGCCTCTTCCCAGCTAGACGTGCCTGGAACACCTCCCTAGGTAGGCGTCCAGGAGGCTTCCTTACCAGAAGCCCAAAACACCTCAACTGGCTCCTTTCAACGTAACATAACGTAACATAACAAAATAAAATGAAAGACAGCTCTCTATATTACCAGAGACAATCTAGACCATAATGAGCACAGTGTTTTTTTGATTTAGTTAAACCTATAGAGATGCCCTGTTTTTTGATTATGAATCAAATCTGTCAGGTAGGGAGTGTGTAGTAGCTGATTTAAAGGACTGATTTTGGGGCAACATCATGGAGTCTTCTCCGAAACTGCCAGTGTTGAAAAGACACCTTATCTAAAGTCGCTTTTCAAAAGGAGACAGCATCAAATTCTTGCAGATTGTCTTGCATTGTAAGATTCCCCAGATCTAAGCTAAGAACACAAGTCATTTAAATTTAGTCAATTTATTTATTTATTTTTATTATTTCATAGCAGGTCCATCCGTCTCCACCTCTACCTCCATGCTGGTAAGTTTAGGCCTACATCAATCCAAGCAAGTCGTGAAAAACACTTTTCTTTGACAGATTCAGAGGAGAAGAACAGACGCAGATGACTTAAGAGATTAAAGTGATGAAAGAATTTGGACTTTGATATAATTGCTGAAACGCAAACTTGATTTTTATACCTTGAGATCAGAGAGTGTCGTTATATGTACCTGAATACTGGGTGAAATGTTCAACCTGCAACCCACCTGTTTTAAAGGTTTTTGAGAAAAGTGATAAAAAGTCACATAATTTAAAATTTTTAGTGCAGAAGACCTTTGAACAAAGACGCAAATGAATTCAAAGATCAAAATAATGACAGAACTTTCAAAATAATTGCGAAAATGCAAGGTTGATTGTTATAGCGCCACCATGTGGTCAATGTGCCAAATTTCCTCCAGCAGTTTTAGC
>JAPMOB010214254.1:4201-16063 GCA_029875015.1 Lepomis gibbosus
GCAGTCTTTTTACCTTCAAACATTTTTTCTTTGCCTGCTTTGCTTGTCTCACCGCAAAAAGAAAAGTTAAAAAAGGAACACTTCTGGGTTTCACAAAAACCAGGAAAAAAACGCTAGGATTTTTAAATGTGCAAAAAGCAATAGTTTTAGTAAAACTGTTGACAGTTTGTTGAGTCTTTCTGATCTGTTGAACAAAAGCAGCCTAAACGTGGCATATTTTATACCAAAGATGAAGAAATTAGGTAGTGAAGAGATGTTCCTCTTATTGCTTTTTCTGTATTTCTAGAGTTTTCTTGCTTGTCATACTTTTGGTGTGTGCGAGATGATTTTATCAGTGACTGAGAACATGCAGTAGGTCTTAAACACAACTGCCTCAACCAGAAGAGTGCGCTCTGATATGTTTTGTTTGTCAAGTGAAGTGGCGCTGTAACATCAGTCGAGAAACCAGACACTTTGTATGGAGAAAGTGGAGGAGGTTGGTGGAAAACATGGTGGTAAAAAGGCTAGAAATGCATTATATCCTGCGAAATATTGGTGTGTACTTTTCAAGCCCTATTCAGGTGGCATTGACCAATCCTAAATTCTACATGCAGACACTGAGATGCTATTGAATCATTTTTACAATGCGTACTCTCAGTCCATACAACTGTTTTACGCCGCTGTCTTGCCAAACACAAGCCATTTAAAATGTGAGCATGGTGATGTACTCTATTAGAGGAAAGGGCATTTCTGTTGAACAAAATCATTTCATCTTATCTGTATTCTTAAAGGACCAGAAGCGTTTTTTTATGTTTTCCTTTTTCTTTTTTTGTGTTACCTTTGTTTGTGTCGTTTAAGAATTGATTATGATGTGTGAGCTGCTAAACACTTTTGTTTGTGGGGATTTAGGTTGTCTTGGTTTGGTGGGTGAATGATAGCAATTGGCCATTTTAAGCCAAGATAAAGACAGATAATTGTTATCCATGACTTGACTGTGTAAAAAGCATCCCTACAAGTCTTTCAGGTGAAAGAAGAGACATGTTCCTGGTGGCAGCCTTAGAAAACACAACAAATAGAGAATATGACTCTATTCTTAGTTAAAATAAAATCTTAGTTAAAAAGAATCTGCATTAGTTTTACTGAGTAAGAGGGCATAAGTTGAGAACGAAAAACAATAAATTAAACACTTTATGGATTTTACCTGGCTAGCACTGGCTCTGTCACAGCCTCGAAGCCCTATCTACGAAAAGAGGCTAATGGAGACGGAGGAGCGGATAGACACATAGGAAAAGCATGGTTCAACCAAAATTAAGCAGATACAAACCTCTATGGGAAAATAAATTATTGAAAGAAGAGAGAGGGTAGAGAAAGCGAGAACAAAAGTAATATTTATGAGATCTTTTTTGTACAGGTGTGTAAAAGAAGATGCAACAGAAATAACTTTGATGATGCTATTTTTTTATTTGCTTGGTCACATGCCTCCCATGTCTTTCAAATTGTGATTCTGAGAGTGTCTGTAGAACCAGTGGATATTGCTGTAGTTTCAAATGTCTCTTTTTCTTTTTGTTTTCTTTTTAGACAAATCTTTCAATAAAATAAAAAAAATGTTTCAAACAGTCAATACTCATCTTGTGTATTCTGCAGGTACAACGCAGTACCACTAGAGTGCACTGTAGCACACAGTTTGGGGACGAAAGATTATTTGAGGAAAAGCTGTGTGTGTGTGATTTAACAAGTCACCAGGGATATTACAGTGGCTCAGCTGATGCAGTTGAAACAGTGGCATTTAGATTTAAACAGGTGTAGCTGCACTTTAATATCTCCTCTGTTAATTAATTAATTTAATTTGAAGAAATAACTACAAATCATACAAATGTTTGAAATGAAATGAAATAACATGCTGAGCCCAGGTTATTTCATAAAAGGGATGTAATGATATAACATGGCAGCTTAAATTTCATAAAACAGCCACAAAAGGTTCCTGTTAGTAGATATGTTTATTATATACTGATGAGAGAGATAGTATCATTATCAAAACAATGCTAACACAGTCAGTGCATTACATGAGAACCATGCATAATTCTCTCCAGTGCAAAGACAATATTACTGAAAAAGCTACCCAAGTAGAGTAAAATGTATACAGAATGTCAAAAAGACCCAAATGTACACACACACGCATACACAATTTTATTCATGCTGTTTTCAGTCAGAAACTATCTGTTGCTATAGAATGAAATGTTTTATAATTTATCTCAGAACTCACTCAATCAATAATTCCATGACAAGAGCAGTACAATAACAGGAAAAATGTGTATTTTTTAATACTTGTCGGTCCCCTAAATGTTTTAATTGTACTTGGATGTACAGACAGTCTGATTCATTGCCCCTTTTAACCATGCCTTTTCCATCTAGACGCGTGGGTAATGGTTAAAAGCGGTTCAGATGCTGTGATGAACAAGTTGTCATCTATTTATATCTGTAAATTATTCTCTGCTGATTGAATGGTAAGGTAGCCTTTGATTGTGACAACCAGACATATTTATTTATATACTGTAACCAACAGTGAGTATAGATTACACTGAAAACGATGTGGATTGTTAGTGTTGACAAGACTTCAACACTATATTCAATTCTCTGGTTCTCTGAAACTACTCCACTGACTTATCTCCTATTTAACCAATTATACATGTCTAATATTTTCTCAGCAATACTCTGTTCTTTAAGTACAAAGTGAAAACCTTCCCAGGGCTGAAACAACATAAGGTAATTATATAAACATGACATATTTAATAAGAAAAAACAACATTTAATAAACTAAACAATTTCTCTCTCTTTCAAATACCGCTTAGTGCATGGAGGTTTTTGCATTGGGTGCACAAAGAGGCATTTGAAAGCTAGAGTGGCAAAACACAAATATGCCATAAATACCAATAATGTTTATTATCCTGTGGCAGTCCATTTCCATGTCAATAGCAATCCCGACTTTCTACCACAGTTGACTCCCCTTTCCAGTCACGCTGTGAGGAAGACCCAGTGTGGGTCGAAACCCGTTGGCGTTCCCCTTTTGTGATTTTTTTTATTAATAAAGACATTTTAATGACACCCTTTGCTCATTGTGAATGTGCCTGAAGTAAAGCAGGGGCTTCCTTATGTCTATCATGTGGAGTATTGTTATGTACTTCTGGTTTTCAGTGAGTTTATACACAATATAAAATGCTGCAATAAATCTGTGGCAAAGTGCATACATTATGTATGTCAAGCAGATCCATTCAGTACAATTACATGTATAATACAGTGGGGGAAAAACAATCTGTAAGTGAATAGCTCATGCTTTTGCCTAAGAGTCCATGTGTAAATGTGAGCACGCAAGTGGTCATTTACGATTACACAGTGGGTGCTCCTTCATCATTTGTACACTATCCAGGTAACCCTTGAGACCCCTTTTTTCCAGTAAAACAATAGGAGCTTAAATGTTAAAAGATACAGTTTCTTAAATCTATGCAAGTTTCCCTGAGGTACAAAATAAATAAAAATGTTTTAATACTTTTTGAAGAGTTTTCTTACTATCACAATGAAACCAGTCTCGCATCTGATGCTAGCTCAAAGACTCCCACTTCCAGGATACACAGTGAGAGGTTTTCACTTTGAGGCTCTTGCTTCAGTTTTCAAAAACTCTTATATGTGAAACAGAGGGCAGCAAATAGCTCAGGCTGAAAAAAGAAAACATTTTCATAACTTTCAGTACAAGTGCCTTGACACATGCTACTGTAGCGCTCTCCAGCTACTTGACAGGGTTACAGCAGCCCCCAAGGTTTACAATGGCAGATCATTCCCTTTGTAACTTGCACTCTCAGTAGCAAGTGCGAATAAGAATGATGAAAACTAAGACAGCAGTTACAATGGTTAGTGCTGAAAATAGAAAGATAAGTCCGGCAAAAACAGGGTTTGTCATGGGGGGTGTTTCTTTCACTTCAGACGGGATCATGTTGGACATACTCAGCATGTAGCCCAAACTCCAACCTATGCTGGTTTTCTTTACCTGAAGAGAAGAGAAGAGAATTCCCATGCTGTCACTGTGAAATTTGTATGATATACACTGTGTTCTTACAGTCAGCCAATACATCACTTTGCATGTCTAGAGAAGTTGAGAATATCCTGTTATGCAGCCCTAGGGCAAAAGATGAGTCATAACAGCCAAACATCCCTGTAAAAAGTACAAGTGTGTCTATTTTGTAACTTCCTCCAAAAGGACATACGAACTGCCAGACTCCCACACACCCCAAAGGCACCAAACAGCACACTAACTCTCTTGTTGGTGGGATCGGAAATTGGGAGCATCGCCAGCTGTTGAGGAACGTTCTTGTAATCAAATCTAAAGGGTAACCACCATGCAATTAGGAATCTGCAGCTGTAATGTACAACTTTTTAACAGCTACTATCTTTCTTTATGAATCATGACTAATAGACTGTCACAGAGTGTCACAGACCAGGAATCTCCTTTTGAGGGAGTTCCATTGTGAAAGACGCCCATGTCCTCAGGGTGTCCTGGAGCAATACATTGACTGCCTTTCATTCTGGCCTCAACCTTTTGATTGCAGATGAGTGGTATGTCTGCCATCCATCTTTAGTGGGTCTCTATGGGTGGCCTCATACACACTTTTGTATGTTAAACGCTGTTAAATCCCTTTGTCTGAACATGAGGGGATGTTGCCAGCTGAAGCACACCAACTCTCATCAAATTGCCATAGATGTAGTATTATTCATTTACCCCTTTATATATTGTTTCTCCCGAGAATATATAAACACAGGCTTCGTGGCTGTGTTAGGGACAACAGAAGGCAGTGGGAGCAAGAAGTGTCTTGGTGAAAATTATGTAGTTTTTTGTTCAACCCACCTCTCTTTCGAAATTAATATTTTTCCAGGTCTCTTTGTCAAACTTGTATCCATCTGCCAGCAAAGTAAAGATGTAGTGAGCTCCATAGCAGTAAGTTCTAAGGTGTTTGTCGGAGATCATTTTCGTTGCTTTCAGCTGAAAGGAAGAGAAACAAAGGTCAGTGTGTAGCCTGTGATTAGAAAGAATGATACAAATAACTGAAACTGAATGCTGCTAACAAAACATCAATGTTGTAGTCAGGATGAAAGCGAAAGACTGCAAGACCAGGACAAGATAGAGACAAAACCATGTGTAGACTGATTTCAATTTACATTTCACACAGGCATGTGTTTAGCGCCTCCAAAACAATGATGAAAAATGAAAATCCTATACCTAAGAATATCTGTATGTGTAATTTTCATAGATATAGTTTATTATTAAGTGCAGTTTTGACATGGAGCACCTAGATTACATCACACAGGAAGAAAATATTGTCACACTGCTTGGCTCAACTCTGGCAGTGATATCTAAGCACAGCTGTTTTTCTTTCCCTCATTTTTACCCATCCCATCATTCGCTTAGTTTCTACATTTCTTTATCCTGTATTATCTTTCTTCTCTTGTCAACCTTTCCACCCTTCTGATCCACCTTTTCACCTCCCATTATAACTATAGCTGTATACCAGTCGGAAGAACTTACCACTGTCCAATTTGTGTGGCAGAATTTCTTAACTGTGGCGTTGAATTTATCAAGATCAGACTTGCCATTCAGCTCCAATGCCCTCGCAATGAAGAAAAATCCTGCATATGCCTGGCAGGAACAGTAGAAGCATATAGTAAGTTGTTTTCATCTTCATCTCTTTTGCATGTGTTCTGTTTGCACTGTGCTTTACCATAAAATCTCCAGTGACAGGTGGTTGCTCGACCCCATTGAAGGAGCACTGGGATGAGGAGCAAGTCCCGAAATCAAATATGGACTTCACTATCCTCCTGCACTTGTCTGAGTCAGTGGCTCCCACTATTTTGAGTTCTTGATTTGGGTTGTAGTTTTTTGGCTTCTGTGTGCACTCTGTGTCATAAATGGACGAGGCGATCATGGTGGTGTTGTAACCGTTAGGGTAGCAGGGGTTAATAACGTAGGCTGGGTCAGATGATTCCTAGAACATTAGGAGGAGGGAGAAAATGTGAAAAGAAGGAATGGAGGATGAGGAATGAGGAAGAAATAAAAGAAAAATATAAGAGAGGGATGAAAGACATGGGAAAATAAGATAAGAGGGAAGAGTTTGGACAGTATTAACCATTTACAAACACCATCTATATATACATCTATATACATTTCCATGTACTTATACTAGTGTAAATACAAACTTTAAAGTTACCATTTTATACCAGGACCCTGCTGCATATTTATACCCATGATATGTACTCACAGCACAGCATATTTTTCTCCAAATGCAATTACTATTAGTTTCAAGAATGAAGCTATAAGATGACTGAAATAATGCATTTCTCACAGACTAGCTTGACGACATTCACGGTCCAATCAATAATCTTAATGACATAATGCATTCTTAACTGGTCTCCCTTTGCCTCTTAGCAACTCAGGGACAGCAGCGTTCACTAATCAATCGTAACTGGGCATTAATGGATTCTGGCCCGCAATGTGCACCGTACACACAAGCACTTAAACATGAACCTAGAAACACATACTGTACAGGAAGCAAGCTCAGAAAAGAACCACCACCCTTATGGTACCTGGGAGACCTTCAATAATTCCTCTGTACACAAACACACATGCAAACGATGAAAAGAAAAGCAGTTTACCTGGATTACTTTGTCCAGAATCCTCTTCTCAGCCTCATTTTTGCCATAGCAGAGGAAACTGTGTGTGTAGACATTGTAAGGGTAACCGTACAGTTTGACACGCATGTAGTCAGCCCCCCTGAGACCATCCTGGACTGCAAAGGCAATCTGTGTTGATGCTCCACCAAGGTCCATGGACCCAACAGTCTTTGCCCCTTCTGGGCGTACATAAGTGTTCCAGAGGTTTTTCTGCAAATATAATTAGAAATGTTAGTATATGATGAACAACGGGTGGCGCGGTGATGCAGTGGTTAGCACTGTCGCCTCACAGCAAGAAGGTTGTGGGTTCAAACTCCAGTTTCACCAGCCTTTCTGTGTGGAGTTTGCTTGTTCTCCCCATGTCCGTGTGGGTTCTCTCTGTCCTCCCACCATCCAAATTGGTGTCTCCCAAATTGCCCTTAGGGTGTGAGTGTGAGTGGTTGTTTGTATATGTGTGGCCCTGCGATGTACCCCGCCTTTCGCCCAATGTCAGCTGGGATTGGCTCCAGCCCCCGCGACCATGTACGCAGGATAAGTGGTTGACAATGGATGGATCAACCATGCAATGGCCATATTTGCAAATCAGCATTCCTCTTAATTATTTTATTTATTATTTCCACATTTAAAGGGATATGTAAATTGTGACTTACACAGACCAGATGACAGTGTCTTACCTCAAGGAAGTTTCCCATGAGGTAGTTGACAGTGATCCACCCATACAGCCCTTCTTCTTGACCAGAAATGATGGAAGCATTTTGGAAGGTGAAAGGCAAAGAACTCAAGTAGTCTGTGAGATTTGCCAGGATTTCATTGGACCTTCGTTCATCCTTCTTACTTGTAGCAAAACAGAGAAAGGAACAGAATTACTTACTGATTCAATTTTCATTGCTATTGACCACTCCTGTTGCCAATGTCATTACAGCAATAGTTTGATAATGTGGAAAATAGACTTTTGTGCTTTCTTGGTTCAATATGAAGTTGGTATCAATCTACTTGTCTGTAAGCTACATATGAAGCCTGAGCTGACCAGGAGATGGTTGTCTTAGCTTAACATAAAGACTGAAAGCAAGAGGAAACAGTAACAAAAATCCTAGTTTATCAGCTACTTTAAAGCTCTCTAATCAATGTCGGTATATTTGTTTAATCCATAAAAATAAAAAAATAAATGCAGTGATTCTAGGTAGAGAGTATTGGCACTGTGAGGTTACCTCCAGGAAGTCTCTTAACCTAACAATGCAGAGCTATCAATGCTGTCTCTTAATGAGCATTGCTTTATGTTGCCGGACAACGTGGCACCTCTAAAGGTTAAGACTAGGGCGATCTCTGAGATTCTTTCAAAGTGCTGGTAAAAGAAGCCCGGCTACTTTATTTTGCAAACTTAATCTCAAAAAGAAATCCCAGCATCCCACACCCCCAAGTTTCTCTACTGATGACTACAATATGTACCTTACTTTATTTTTAGATGATGTTATGACTAGTAGATCTAGTATTTATTCTGATACTAACTGCTACTGCTCTGGCCGCTTTCTAACCTAACAGTCAAGAATATTTGATTGAGTTGATTAGGAAGATGAGAGCCCTGTAGACAGTATACCATCATTCCTATTTTTTTTACCAGTTATTTGCCTTGCTGTGTTAGCTATCATCAATGGTTCCTTATCTACAGGATGTGTGTCATCCTATTTTAAGTATGCTTCCATCCAGCCCCATACTATTCCCATCACTTGATCACCCTTGATCATCTGCAGGTAATCCATAATGCTGCAAGACTACTCACTAGGACAGTAGGACAATAGATGGTTACATAACATTACCCCTATACTCAGATGTCTTCACTGGCTCCTTCTCGTATGTAGGATCCAGTTCAACATCCTCACTATTACTTACAGCACAGCTGCACAGTCGGGCAGAGTCAGGCTCCTGCATACATGGCTCTACTGCTATAGCCTTACTCATCAGCTCGCTCTCTTAGGTCTAATAAGCAAATCTGCTGTCCCACACACTGGCCTTAAGATCAGTGATGATCTTGCTTTGGAACCAGTTGCACCCAAACTCTGGAATGCTCTGCCGCACACCCTTAAAAGGCAGCTAAAGACACACCTTAAATACAATGTATTTATTGTGCATTTTTTAGCACATAATGTGTATTTATCATGTATTTTGCTATGTATAGTGTAGTTATTATCTATCTTTATTATGTACTGTGATTGTAGCTCATTTCTTCATTTGGCTCAGGTGGTCATTTTATCGTCTGTGTTTTCGTTCTGTGAATGTTAATGTTGTTGTAAAGCACTTTTGACTCCTGTCCGTGAAATGAGCTACACACATAAAGCTTACTTACTTTCTTGCTTTATGTGCCTGTACATGCACATATATTTTGTGCATGTACAGACACTTTTGGGGGAAAAATGTGGTGCATGAATGGGGTTAAACTGCTCAGGTCCTTTCTGATACTCTCCAATACATTATAAGTACGGCAACAGAGCAATTAGTTAGAAATTAGTTTGACTTTTTCTTACTGTAACAGTCTCATTCCAGCAGTAGCTCCCAGAAAGAGAGGTGTGGTTTTGTGTTTTTCAGCAGGAATGGCCTTGGTGATGTTGTTCATGCAGTCTTTGAATCCTTTCCATGATGCAGCATCTTTCTGTGGGTCAACTCTCATCTCTGAGATACCGTCACCTATGGACACAAGGCCAAGTACAGGCACTGAAATCATTGAGCAACATGTCTAAGTTATTGTGTTTCTAACATTGGTCAGTTGGATAAAGGTTATTGGAGTATGTCTCAAATTTCCAAAT
This sequence comes from Lepomis gibbosus, assembly GCA_029875015.1. Taxonomy (NCBI): domain Eukaryota; kingdom Metazoa; phylum Chordata; class Actinopteri; order Centrarchiformes; family Centrarchidae; genus Lepomis; species Lepomis gibbosus. Next base: position 13,693 of record JAPMOB010214254.1, read on the forward strand.
GTGCAGTAAGCTTTAGCTCTCAGTATTCCTTTCATTACATCCTGTCCTTCAATTTACACTACTTCTACATTTTTTTTTATTATCTTTTCATCCATTTCTATTACTACTTTCACATAAGCTGCAATGTGCTCTTCTAGTTGTAGAGACAATGACTCACCAGGAACTTTACAGTTCATTATTTCAGTCACCACTCCTGTTTCATTCTCCTTCTCCCCTGGCCACTCGTACAGGTACACATTGGAACGAGATGAACCCGAGTCTATCACTATGCCATACTGAAGTGAAAAAGAAGAAAAAATCATACCATAGGGTCACATTTTTTTATTTGGCGTGTTTGATTGCACTTCTTACCTTGATTAGTAAAATATCTAAAAGCCCTAAATGATGCTGTTAATCTGACAACAAACTGAGACTATGACGACTGCATTAAACTAGGCTGCTGTGAACATCAGCGCCCTTTTTTTAAAAACACACATGGTCCATCAGGACCTCCATTCATCACCAAGCTGGCTTCACATTCACAACTGAGAATATGTAGGAGCTGAAGTATGTGCTTATATACCTGTCCCTGTCCCTCTGTGTTTTGAGAACTGTTATATACTTTACACATTTATAGCCAGATACTAAGTGCATGTTTATGTGTACATAAATTGCATGGATCTGTTCACCTCTGAGGTGTACTCTTTAGATCTCCAAGTGTCCTGGATGATGGCAACTGCAACGAGGGCTGCAATGCTGGCCAGGAGGAGAAGCAGCACTCCTGCTACACGACACTTGTAGCCCATTTGCCGTTTGGAAGCCATTTCCTGTTGGCAAGAAATGGGGTAAAAAAAAAAAGATGTGTGGCTCTTACTAAAAGCATTTTAGCTCTCAAAGTGATGACACGTGGAGAGGTCTGAAAAGTGATGATGAGCAATAATAGCACACTTTATTTACATTAAGCTAGAAAAAAAATGTTGGCAGCATTAATGGTATTGATGGACTAAGTAATACCACCAGGCTTAACAAACATACAGGAGGAAACAAGATCAAAAAGGAAAACACTGTAAATCTTGATTGGTTGTCTTTTCAGTTAAAATACTGTTTAAATGATTTTTGTCATGCACAATGATAACGACATTGAAATACTTTAATCACACAACAATACCTTTGATCTGTTTAAGGCAAATATTAAAAGCAATTATATGAAATAGGATTTTGTTGAATATTTTTTATGATGCCTGTCAGCAAAGAAAATAGGCTCTACAAGAGCAGTGCAGCAAGCAAATAATGTCTCATGGAATAAACTGACTGCAGTTGGACTTCAATACTCTCATGATAACTTTAATGGTGAATTATAAATCCACCTAATTCAAAACTCTAAACAAATTGGCAGAACTCGTTCAAGCCTTAACAAAGGGCCATGGAGTGTGTGACTGTAAAGCTAAAATACAACATAAAATATAAAACTGTTGCCATATTTCAGTATTGCACAAACAGTATTTCTGCCAGATCCACAATGTGTGGTTTGATAGAAAATACTTACAAAAAACTATTTCTCAGATGCAAGAAACACACATGCACTTCATTCACAAACTCTGACACAACCTGCACCTTTCGAAAGGCAAGTCTTTGTCTCAAAACACACGCAGACACACACACACACACACACACACACCCTTAAACTCACAACATTTTTTTCATTCTGATTTTTTATTGTGTTTTCCTTGCATGCTATTTATGCATTAGTTCTTTAACTGTCTATGTTATCATTGGTATGTACAGTATGTCAAGAAAATCTTTATTTAAAAGTAACATATTCCCCTTAAAATAGTAAAATGAGATAAATAGTATTGATTGAAATAAACAATGGCACAGCAATGTAAAGTATTCTATCCTATAGTATTCCAAGTATTCTTTCATTCTTTAAGAAAAGGATGATGCAGCATGATGTTGCAGCTTTAACTTGAAGCCACAACATTATGCTGTGTTTATGGCAAAGGTTAATCATCAGTGGTTATGGCATTGTAATTACAACCTTGTGTCATTCTACAGCTATACACAGTGCTGTCTTAGCCTTGTCATTGCTTTTATTATTAGACTGTCAAACTGTTGATAGATTAAACTGCAGCAACATTCCTCATCTCCCTTTCTTTCTCTCATGTTTTTTCTTACTTTTGTCATTTCTCTGAATTTCCTTTTAAGCTGTTTAAATCAAAAAATAAATATTTTGATCCCTTCATTGTCAGAAGACTTTAAAAACACTACAATGTCAATGTTTGTGTTCAGAGTTACCACAGCAACTGATGTGGAAAGAAGCAAACCAAAGCAGTTAGGCAAGGTGCTTACAACCAGTGGTGACATGCTAACAAGCATCTAATGTTACTTACAG
>JAPMOB010214257.1:0-23913 GCA_029875015.1 Lepomis gibbosus
GGAAGTTTTAGAGCACTTCATGCTTCCTGCTGCTGACCAACTTTATGGAGATGCAGATTTCATTTTCCAACAGGACTTGGTACCTGCACACAGCGCCAAAGCTACCAGTACCTGGTTTAAGGACCATGGTATCCCCGGCCAGCAAACTCGCCTGACCTTAACCCTATAGAAAATCTATGGGGTATTGTGAAGCGGAAGATGCAATACGCCAGACTCAACAATGCAGAAGAGCTGAAGGCCACTATCAGAGCAACCTGGGCTCTCATAACACCTGAGCAGTGCCACAGACTGATCGACTCCATGCCACGCCGCGTTGCTGCAGTAATTCAGGCAAAATGAGCCCCAACTAAGTATTGAGTGCTGTACGTGTTCATACTTTTCATGTTTCAACTTTTCAGTTGGCCAACATTTCTAAAAATCCTTTTTTTGTATTGGTTTTAAGTAATATTCTAATTTTTTGAATTTTTGGATTTTCATTAGTTGTCAGTTTTAATCATCATAATTAAATGAAATAAACATTTGATATATATCAGTCTGTGTGTAATGAATGAATATAATATACAAGTTTCACTTTTTGAATGGAATTACTGAAATAAATCAACTTGATATTCTCAATGATATTCTCATTATATGACCAGCACCTGTATATCCCTTTTTGGATTTAGTGAACTGTTTATTAACAACTTAACGGCTTTAACTGAAAGTCTTTGAGCAAAATGTTATCGTCAGCGTGCTAACATGCTCACAACATGCTGATGTTTAGCTGGTCTAATGTTTAGCGTGGTATCGTGTTAGCATATAAACATTTGCTGATTAGCACTAAACACAAAATACAGTTGGGAATGTTGGTGTACTTTTGCAGGTATTTGGCCATAAATCAAAGCAATGGACAAGGTGAAAAGTTAAGACATCATCAAAGTCATCACAGTTAATCTTGAGGTGAATATCTCCACCAAATTAAGTTTAAATAAGTTGCAGCCAACCTAGGCACTCTGCTGCTTCTCACTAGCCAGAGAAATCCTACCATTGTCATGGAGATGGAAATATTTTTAATGAGTTAAACAACATTCTGAGAAATATTTTGAAGGGTAGGATATAGACTCACAGCAGCGGCCTTCATTAACAGAAAGCTGTCAGTGATGCACATCCAGCCTATGTAAACAACCAAATAAATGGTGGATACAAACAGTGTAATGCTTGTATGGCAAAGTGAGAGATTTGTGTGGTGTACGTGGGGGTCACTCATGGTGCCTATATCCAGGCTCCGCAGCTCACTGAACCAGAAATCACTAGCACAAGCACTAAAAGGCAACTAAACTAAACTGCACACAGCCATTTACCATCGCTGAGAATGACTGCCTGCATGGTTAAATTACCTAATGGTGAAAATGAGAAGGAAGAATGGGGGTAGAGAGTGAAGGATAAGAGGAGGGAGGGAAGAGAAGCAGACAAAGAGTGGGGTTTGAGACAGCAGCGCCAGGAGAGCAGTGAAGCACTGTGGAAAAAAGAAGAGTCAGCAGACCAGAGAAGCTGTAAATGAGGAAGTAATGAAACCGCGCAGGTGGGGGCAGGTGATCTATAATGAATGAAGCTGAGAGGGGTGGAGACAAGAGGCTGTTAGATGGGCTTTGCTTGGTCTATAATAAACAGTCGCCCAATCAGAGAATCTCTGACTGACCTGGTGGAGAAGCAGGAAGCAGAGAAGGTTTGGCTTGATATTTAACAATGCTCCCAGGCAGAGAATGAGTGTAATGCAAAAAAGGGATTCGCTGAGAGGGTTTTAAATGGTTCACACTGGTGAAAGCCAGAGCTAATAAAGACAAAAACCAGCCAGACATGATTTGATACAAGTTTGTACATTATTTGCATTCTTCACAAACAGTTAACTGGCTGGATTCTGAGTGAAGGAACACAGCTTTATAAATAGAATATAGATTTTCTCAGCAATATGATGTGAATAATAATCAGTTAATATAGAAGTATAAATTCATGTCATGTAAAACTAGACAGCTTTTTTTATTTGTAATTCACTGAACCTCAGATTTTTGATGATACGAAAATGAATGTGTGGAAAATGTTTGTTAGATCACACAAAATCTATGTGATCCCTAAAGTACTTAATGAAGTCCATGTGAAAGTCAATTTAGTCAATGACGGAGAATATTTGGGCCCTGGCTCCAACTGACTGTGAATTAAGATTATCTTGGTCAAGCTACTGTGAGTACTACGCCAAGATCAAGAATGAACCTTTATGCTCAACATGTTTAACTGTCTTATGAAATATTATTATATTTAGTCAGAAAGTTGACTTGGATCTGTCCTTGAGGGACTCAAACTGTAACATGTCACATGTCCATTTCGAGGGCACTCCTCGGAACCACCTCCTGGCTTCATTTCTACCAGCAGCCCTTATCCAGCCCTAACGACAGTTCTTCCCCTTCTGTCTTGTCAGCTGACAGATGGGAAGTGTGATCAGAGAAAATCACACCCTGTGCAATAATAAGTGCAATATATTCAGTTCCGCTTTCCTGGAAACTCTATGTGTCATTAGAAAAGAATCTCTGTAAACTTGCTAATTAATAATGAATTAATGAATAGCATCAGTAATGACGCAATGATGGTAGCCCCTCTGAAACAAAAAGATTAAGAAGTTCCACAAAAACACATTGTAAGTGGTTCTTCAATCTATGGAAGAGTGTTACTATAAACTCAGTCCACACTGGCCAATACTGAAAGAACTGAGAAGTGACACAAAGCTGTTCATTGCTGCAGAAAAAACTCAATTTCACACGATAGCTTTGAGCAGAGAGACATTGTCATGATCAAAGACTGCGTCCTGAGGCCTGGTTGTATTACAATCTAAAGCAGGAGATGCTAAGCTCCTACAGCCCTGTCAGCAGTGACACCAGAGACCCCTTCCTCTTCCGAGAACAGAATATCCTTGCTCTGTTTCATTTCCCCCTATCTCCACAGGCTAAGCTATCATCTTACGGTTTAAAAAGTGCTTTATCACCCCAACAACTGCCCCGGTGGAGGGAGCAGGACCTTCTCAGCCTTCAAACGCACAGGTGCTGGTTGTTACAATAAACTGTAATGAGGACATCTCAGTGAAGAAGGCAGCTGTGAACCTGTCTGTCACGGTCCAGAGGGCTAGGAGCTTGATGTTAGCCAATCTCTTGAGCTATGTATCCAGGAAGCTTGATGATAAGGCAGTGGCAAGTTCACACTCCACCTTCCACCACCAGTTTTCTTATTGAATATCTACGCAGTTGTCAAGTCATATTTGCAGAAGTGTATCCTGCTGCCCAAAATTAAATCCCAACTATTTTAGAATTTAATATATGTATGATCAGTAGGCATTTTCTGGCATTTGGTTATGCAAATTGTTTCTCAAAGGGATTACAAAGTAGCAGCTGCGGTTATTGAAGAAAAGTCATCTCAGTGGTTTGCATATATCAGCTTTAACTGAAAATTGCATATGTTTCACTGCTAACCATTTCCCTAAATATATTTAGATTAATTTACTACATTTCAGGTGATCAGTAACAATTTATTCCAATATGCAGCCTTTTCATTAAGGAATGGAACAATGAAAGCCACCGTCTCACCTACACAATAGGTGGATAAATTCATCGTGACACGCAATTTAACCATGCAGTACAATCTATGTTGCTATATTTTAAAAACTCTAGTTTAAAGCTACATTAACAATGGATCACCTTACTGTCTGATGTGGAAGGTGTTGCTCATAGTGAGAACCCCACAAAGAATTATTACCTGACTAGCAGTTGTCCACCCTCAACTTTACAGAGTTTTATTTAGCATTTAGCCCGTAACTCTCTCATTCCTCAAAAGCAATTCTAATGTTGTTCTATGTCTGTTGGATATGTAAAAAGGCAACTGTTTGCCAACAGAGCCGCCTTGTACTGTATGTCAAATATGATACACATAGTGACTTTTATCCAGGTTTAAAGGGGCTTTACGTAGTTTTTTTTAATGAACTGAGTCACTTTATTATTGCCAGTGTGTGAAGGGGATGTATCCTCACATAAAAACCATTTGCCTGTTTTTTCTGTTGCCTCTGATGACCAGTATGCCTATTCCTATGTGAAGACTGCGGGTTGGATTTTGCGAGAAATCCAATGGCTGTGACTCCCGAGCCTCTAGCCTTCTGCATCTGTAATGTACACACAGCAACAAGACTCCATCTCGTTAACCGCAGCTAACAAGCTGGAGTCCGCTAAATAGAAAAAATGACAATGGCACAACACAGCCTCTAACACAAACTCCACATAAGGATAAAAACCAACAACAAAGTTTTGTACTGGATCCCACGACAGTCAATCAAACGAGAATCAAATCAAACACAGTCGACATCAGAAAGTCTTGACTTTTGGAACCGACAAAACCGACACAGAGTACCACAGTGTAAGATCTATTCATGACAGTAATGTTACTTACTGCGTGTTATAAAGTGTAGCAACAATGTAATTTATAATATTCAGTCTAGCTTGTTACGCTTTCGTAATCATCCAAAACATTTGCCTCTGGCAAAAGATACAAAGTTAATGAAAAGCGGCAGTCGAGCTAACGCCGATGTATAATGTCGGCTAAATGCAGTCAATTTAACTTTATTATGCAACGAGCATTGATTTATTCAACCTCAAACTGATAAAAATATTGCTGTAACGTTGCAGTGGTAGTTTACCGCAGAGATGTTGGGTGAAGCTTTCTCCTGGTGTTTTGGTCTCTGTGTGTCCGACTATGCTCAATCATGAGTTCGAGGACGCGTGCTAGCACACACCTGGTTGCTATCTAAACACCGCACCGCTAGTGGCCGCCGAAAATTACATATAGCCCCTTTAAAGCCAATTTTGCAGAATTTCATCCCAACTTTGTCGCCCCTCACCCCAGTGGAAGGGGCACCTGCACAGTATACAGGTAAATTTACAAAAAATTTTACATTCCCATATTTGCAGAGGTTTGACAACGGGGCTTATTAATGCAGAACCTTTTAGCAGCTGAATATTCGATTTTGAATGTCGGTGCATCCCTAAAAGCACCAAGAAAAGTGTTTAAAATGTTCCATGCACCCTAATGAATTACTACACAAAAATAATAAGTGTGATACCAAAAGCAGTGAGGGTGACTACATGTTAACTGTTATGGGTTACCCATCTGAAGCAAGTTTTAAGTCTCATTTACACAGCACACTGGAGTGACGGGAGACCACTGGCTCAATGAAAAGTAGGTAATCAAAGTTATGGTTTAGAAAATGACCAGCAGTAAAATTCAGTATACATATTTTTCAGTTAATGGGCTAAAATGAAAATATAAAAAGGTACTATAGTATTTTAGTGGTTCAATTTCAAACTTTTATGATATAGATTTATCATCGTATCACCTCAACAATGTAGACGTAGAATGCAATAAAACAAAGCTTCTCTGAGCAATCCTGAAAACAGTGAGGGATACTAACACTAACATCAAGTCTTTTAATAGAGCAAATTCTTTTTTTTTTCCCAACAGTCAGTCAACAGCACTCCTGTAGTCCTGTTATAAATCAACATAATGAGGCATAAATCAGCATTAATTAGCATATGGGTTACGGGAACACAGTAAGATACACAATGCCACGACATATATTCTCCATTATCGACTCACACAGAGTAGCAAGCAATCACCACCTCATCTCTCCCTCTGTCTCTCTTCGCCAGCTCATCATTATTGGCAATCAGTGTATTGTGTGACTTCTACACATTGCTAGCGCCAACACCAAGAGCCAGACGTACGATGCCTGCCATGGTTTTGTACTGCAAAAGACTCATCCACAAATGCGCCAATGACTCTGAAGAGACAGAGGGCAGGAAAGTGATGACAGGAAAAACAACATATAGTAGAGTTAAGGAAGTCGACACCATGTAGTATTTAGCATTGTTCACTGCACTGAAACGACTGGAAGTAAATTAAATGAAAACAAGTAAAGCAGAACCTGCTTTTGCTATTATAAAGGGTGCATTTCACTGAAATATTTCAACCAACTGTACTTACTGTACTTACTATGTATATTATATTTTATATTTATATTATCCTTCCTTTCTCCCCAGTAATCTCTTCACCTATTTCCCTCCCTATCTTCTCCCGAGAGCTCAGTCAATCCGGGTGGAGCTTTGAGTGTCGCCAGTAAACAAAGAAGCACTTCTGTTAGTGTTGCTCGGCTGCTGGACGGCAAACACACAAAAAGCGATCTATCTGCTGAAGCGTCTTCAAATGCCTCTCAGTCTGCCACTCGGCATAATCAAGCCTCCAAATGCACCACACCATCCTGGCCCCCCTGGCTTGGCTTTATCTGAAAAGACAGCATGTGTAGATGGACCAGTGCAGGGAACAATTTGTACAATCAAGGGCCAGAAAAAGAGTGGATATATTTCAGCTGAAAGGCCTGGTGTCCAGCTGTAGGGCCCCTCATTCATTTGGGATTGGGAGGCATTTGGCTCTATTCATCTATTCAGTTCAGAGTCTATAATTACCTCGTACATATCATTTCACTCCTGCCCTCTTTATCCACTTCTTTTGCATCACAATTTACTCTTCTCTGACCTCCAGCACTTCCTGCTTCTACATTCAGCATTTTAAATTTCTTGTATCTCTACTGTACATGAATTCACCTATAGGCCAAACACAAAATGTGTTATGTTGCAACTCATATATGTACTATAACTTAAGAATTGTATGTTTTATATAGGTATAGCTATCTCATTGCCTTCCCTAATAAAGAGATTTTATTTCACATTCAGTCATTAAAATACACTGCTAACCAGCACCCTAAGCTTCACTTTATGTAAAACCAAATAATCTTGCTCCATTAGTTCCCATAGAGAGAGGCAGGCATAATAATCACAGCTTTCTGTGCATATTTTAGCATGGCAAAGCATGCCTGGGGCCATACGAATTTGCTTCTTATTCATGTTGATCTTTCTCATGTCTTCTAGAGTCAAATGAAACAAAAGAGAAGCCTAGTTGCTGTTTTAGTGGCTCCATAATGGAGATGCCACTGTTAAAGAAGCGGTGATCATGCTGTTGCAGTAATGTATAGTGTCATATGTCATAAACAGCTGTACTTCATTTGTACTAGAATGTTCACACAGCTGCTCAAATTAGCCTTTTATGCAAGTTTAAAGGGAAAAAAACACAATCTCTAAACATATTTGGGCTGATAACTCAAACAGACACATACTGTGAGTGCAGCAATTTCATGTCAAACAGCAGTTTTAGGACAAATTTGCAACCTTTTTTGCTTTCTTTCAGACAGTTACATCTGTCTGTTCATGATATTTTCAGCAAAGATGCCTTGCTTGCACCAGTATTGCATGTCATTGTCATTCAGCTCGTCTATCTTGCTCTGTGGTGTCATCTTTTTAACTGGAAAAATATTCAATCCTGCAAGTCAATGTGACCCCCGCTGGTGGAAAAAAAATCCTGTATTTCTTTTGTCTTCAATATTAAAGAAAAACTATGCCAAAAAGAAATAATTTTGCTAGGGGTGTTTTCCAAATTCACTTGTCACTTTGGTCTATGTCGCCATCAAGTCACTGTCATGCATCCCACATATGTGCTCGTGCCAACACATGGATAGAGCCTAATGGGCTACCAGGACCTCTATTTAAATAATGGACTGAGCTGAGCAGAAGTCGAGTCCATATGGTCGCCTCCAGCTCTTCCTCCTCTAATGATCTCATTGGAGAATAAAGGACTCAGACGCTTGCAGGGAGAGAGGCTAACAGATAGAGCTGTGTTCCCTCTAGTTCCCTCTGGTTCAATAGACACCTTCGGGAAAGCAGGTGTAAACCACTTTACCAAAGCAGGAGGGGACAATTTTAGTGAAGCCATTCACTTCAAGACATTTGGCCTTAACTGAAGCAAGTATACTTGTCAATTGTAGTTTTTGGTAGATTGTTGGAATGGCTCTACTTCAGTCACACTCACGTAACTGATGGGTTATGTTCCCTCTTCATAAACCTTTTAACCTGTCAGTTCCTCTTATACATAACTCTTGAAACTTCCTAAGCTTGAGTTAGTTGATTTCTCGTATATGTGAACATCTCAGTGTGTCAAGAATTACATATTATATGTGATTGACACCGCTGGTTGCAAGGTTTTTTTTCCAAAAGAAGTTTGATGTGTATTATGACTCTGTGCCTGGAGTATTAAATTTCATCTTGATAGCATTATAATACTGCCCCAAGGTGAAAGAATGTCACATACACTTTGAAAACAGGAGAAATGCCTCAAAATCACTCTTTACATTATTGTTTCAGCAATAACAATGTTGGTGCAAATATCTTTTTCAAAGAAGCATTAAAGACTTAACTCATTCAGAGACTTTTGTATCAGGGAATTGACATATTGGTTATACAGCTAGATTAGGTATAAACGGCTGTGCTCCTTGTGGCAACCACAAGGATTCCCCAGAATAACAAACGTGTATACAAAACCCAGAGATAGCTGTGCTGGGATCACAGGGACCTCACAGATGAGGTTGTGTTCTTGTAATCATAGCTGAACATTTTATGATGTGAGTTATTGAACTCAGTTTCCAAGGAATCCTCCAGAAAGTCACCCTTAAGCCTAGTTCCCACTACACGATTTTTAGCCCAATCTGGCGCGAGCTCAGCGACTGTCAGGCTGTGATCGGGTGTAAATCAGCGGTGGATCGGCGGTCGCCAGTCATTATGTGTGAACTATACAACGATGCATCAAAACGGCTCCTCAACACATTTCTGACACATCGCCGACGTCTGCCAGATATCTAGCATGCCAAATATCTGGCAGAGTCGGTCACCTCGACATCCACATTCAGCCAATGAGAGCAGGCATCTGGCAGAGCAGGCAGCTACTTTTTCACTCCAAAACACTTTTTACTCCCCTGTAGCTCAGACGATCACTGCTACCTGTGTGTGCTAGGTGCTAATCCATTCTTTCACCCATATTCTTTCTCTTTATAATGGCTATCTTTATAATAACAAACAACTGCTGTTTTGACGCTAGACGCTAACTAGCACACAAAAGCAGCTCTCTTCCTTAACGCTACATAGAGCTTCACATAGCTTAACGTTTACTTGGCTAAGTACGGGACTGTTTAGTTTTGGTCAATGTACATTGATTTTTTACATAGTTTTTTTCACTGTAGTTTATTGTTGTGATCATTTAAAGTGAGGTTATTGTGTAACTGTTACTGTAACTGTTGTGTAACGCTAAAAAGTTAGTAATGTCAAGCTTTACATAGACACACGGTCTTTGAGTGCTAACTAACTCCTTCTTAGCACAGTTACACAGACTACACACATATACTTCGATTTATACACAACCACACACGGCGTAGCGGAACCCAGAGCTCCTGGTTCACATGCTCTTTGTACCGACAACTTGTATACAGGCTTATGCAGGCGAGATATACAGGCAGCAGACGCACATACACATAATAAGAAGTCCTTATCTCATACAGACATATTAGTTTCAATTTAGTCTTAGTTAGGTGCATTTTAGTTACATTAGATTTAGTTAGCTATATTCATCTGGTGTGTTTTTGCTTTGTTAATCTTTGTTAATTGACACATGCTTGTGTTTATACATGCTGGTTTCTTTAATATAAATTGCCAACCTCTTCTATGAAGAATTCCACCTCCTCAACTAATTAGATATTAATAGTAATCTTAGTTATAATCATTAATTTAATTATTAATCACATTCCAATTTGATAATTTAGTATATCTTAAAAAGACTCAATTAGGTAATTGGCTATAAATTTTCTCTTCTTGAAGAGACTTGCCATGAGGTGAATTTAACAAAAGTTCAATTATTTATTAATTATTGAATAATAGTAATAAGTCATTATTATATTATGTAATATAAATATTTACTCTAATCCCCAATAACTAACATTTAAGAGGCTTTGTAGCGACCTGGAGGTAAACTAGTCCTACAGTATGAGCCAACATACATGTTTAACCTAAAGCCTATGCGCCAATGTAAATGCAACCATGAAACATATTATGAGATATACCATTCCAAACAACTATGCTGTGATTGGGAACATTGTCGAGGGACTGACAAACACAGACCAAAAGTGTTATGTAGTATTTGTGCTGCTGACATATGAATCTAGTTGTTTCCAGATTTGAAAACCCAAGTTAAGTTAAATGTAAAAACTAAATAAATATGGCCGCACCATACACCTTCATGCAGGTGTAAACACTGTGTGAAAATTATTAGATATTACAAGTTAGCTGTTTACTATTCTGCCACAACTAACTCACAGCACCATTTAAGGCTTAAGTGATGCTGGCCCTTTTTATCAAAGTGAAAAACTACTCAAACAGATATTTTGTAAGAATGCTTGGCATGCATGTTAAATAAAAAATGTGAGATAAAAATCAGGGTCAAGAGTGGGTCAAGAGTGTGAAAGCGTTTATAATAAAATACTGGATAGGAATGAGTGTATTTTTGGGCAGAATCAAAAACCTGACAATGTTAAGGTTCCCCGGTATAACACAGGAAACCTATTTGGACCCAGAATGTAGACACTAAAGCTAGCAGGTTCAGTTCAGTGTTTATTTACAAAAGGGTGAGGTAAACTTAGAAGCGTGAAAAAGTAGGCAGTCGGAACAACAAACAATGTCTACAGTAACAGAAAATCCAAAGGTAATCTATGACACAACATGGAACACAGGGGCACCAGAGAAAACATCCAAACCAACAATCCCTCCCCCCAAAAAAAGAAAAAGACAGACTTAAACACACAAAAAGAGAGGTGGCAAACGAGGCACAGGTGACAACACAATCAACACTGACAGGAAGCAAGACTAGACAACTTTAAAATAAAACCGGAAACACAGAATAATAAAAACATAAAGAGAAAACACAATATGGAGAGTGGGGGATAAATGGGATGGCAGGGGGAAAAGAAAATAGAAATGAGAGGGAAAGAAATAATAATACGGAAAACGGACATAAACCACTACAGACAAATCAATGAACATCATATTGATGCAAATTACTACTCTCTCTTTAATACAGATATTAAAGATATGGTTACCTCAGTATAAACTGAATAGAAAATCTGAAATAGTCATTATTGTCTCACAGGATTATTCTTCAAATTGACCAACCATAAAGATCTATACGTAGATGTTATTTGATGAGTGTGAAAGCAAAGATAATCAAAAGGCACAATGGACAGAGAGGGGTAAGAAGGAGAGACGAGGCTCGAGGGGAGCTGAAAGGGTACAATGAAAAAAAAAACAAACGCTGCTGGCTGAGAATAGAAGGCAGAGACAAAATAAAGGTTATGAAGAAAGGAGACAGAAGATGAGTAAGAGGGTAGGTGGCAGGGGATTTGGTTTGGGGAAGAAGCGGGAGAGGGGGAAGTAAAAGGCAAAGAGTTAGTGAGACAGAAGTGGCAGAAGGGAATCCACAATTCAGGCCCAATGGGACCAGCATTATTCTTTGTAGTCCTGACCTGAAACAGCCCTAGTGTTGTGTGTTTATGGGTGTGTGTCCCGGACTTGTTAAACTCCAGACAACCTCCTCTTTCTGTCAAATCAACATTGCTTTAATCTTGCATGCAGAGCCCTCTCTTCACACTGCGTTTCACCTCATTTTAGCATTGTATAATCAGGAGAGCAGTCTGGCATGAGGTGTTTGTCAGGGCGAATTAAAACGAGGGAAAGAATATGTTTTGGTTACGTTGCAGTCCAAGTCCTGATGCTTTTATCTGCCCTGGCTAATGCAAATACTTACTGAAGCCTTAAACAGCTCAAGTACCATAACTGGCATCCATTTGAAAATTGATAAAACACTTGTAAGTAGCTTACTGTATGCTTCAAATCAATAATTAATTTCATAAAATCAATGCCACTGCAAAGTCACAACACTCACTCTATGAGAAGTAGGGAAAGAAGCAGGTATTGGCAAGACACCAATGTGTTTGAATGTTGTAATATTATATCCTTAAACTGACCATTTGCTAAGCCTCGCCCCCTAGTTACTGTTTCTACTCCATTAAAGCTTTCTTTACTCACAAAAGAAAACTCTCAAAATTCTTAATAGTAATATTTCAAATAACCGTGATATCAGACAGAGGTAGACAAAAGCAGGTTCTCATTTCTAGCTGGTTACCGCCAGTTTGTTCGTTGAAATGTTTGCTGCTGGCAAACTTTATCAGCTGTAGCAAGCTAGCTATTTAAGCTAACATTAGCTCCATGAGTTGACTAAAAACGCCGTCTCCTGCTGACTTTTGTAATGTTTCCAGCTTACTTCATTTTAAAAGGAGACTTCACAAAAGAAAAAAGTTATGATCCACACAGAAGACATGAAAGGCCTCGGCCTTGGAAGTCTGAAGTCTGGGTTAAGCTAGTTAGCCTGGAACTCTTAACTTTTGCAGTTTAAGTGAGAACAAACAAACTGTTTGATCAATTTCTTACAGGTTTGTTGTTTTGGTTTTGGAAAGGCAAAAAAAGGAAAAAGGGCACATGTCTTTAACTCTTTTGATGTTGCGTATCAAGCCCTTTGGACAATGCATCATGTTGAGAAATATGAAGGTTGACAAGCCTGTGCTGCCTAGTTATGGTTGCAAAGCAATGATTGGACAATCACTGTTTAGACGAGAGGTTTAGTGAATGGACAATTACCCAAGTATATCAGCTCTGTTCCACAAAATACTCTTGACCAGATAACTACAAATGCTGCATGTTTGTTTCTGATATTTCCGCGTAATAAGTGTTAAGACAGAGTGAGAAGAGCAGGGTGTACTTGAGTTGCCATTATGGTCCAACATGGAGTCATTATGCACTAAAATGCATAACCGAATCCCTTTAAGGCTTGAGGTCATTCACAAAAAAAAATTACAATGCTTTTAATAGTCAAACTGGCTGTCACTGTATGTGCTTTATCCAGTAGTTGTTTTGCTCACTAACATTATTATGCATATACACACATTGGCAGCAACTCTACAGACAAGGTGTCAGAAGTCCATTAGTCTTGCACAACAGTTTTTCATTTATTGGCAAGGACAACCTGTCTGTAGCTGCAGCCATACTCTAGAATAACTGTCTTGTTTATATTTGAAAGTGTTGATGAAGTAGCCGATTGGTATCACTGGAAATCAGCTTAAAAACAGCTGTAATGGGATGTAGCTCTTGGCAGAGTGAATGAAGAATCAGCCTGCTGGTGCCGCTACACTGAGGGGAATCACACAATGTTGGTTCAGAGGGGAAGCTTCCAGAGAGGAAATTTAGTTTGACTTTCTCACACACAAACACTTGCACTCACTCATAAAAAATGTAGGGGTCTATAAAAGGCAGTATTGTCAAAAATACTGTTGTTTCTTAAGTATAATCTGACTCTATATAATCTAAAAATGTATGCTGAAGCTAAAAAAATAATTTGAGAGGCTGACTGTAGTTTGTTTGTTGTGGAAACAGCTACAGAGATTAATTAAACGCAGAAGCAATCCTCCATATGAATGACTAAACTCACCACAGGGGCTCCTGTCTGGGCCACATCATTATCAAACTTCAAGTAAAAAATTCACACTTAAGACTTAATTGAGTTTAAATTGTTAATTGGCACCACCGCTGAGGGTAATTAAACAAATTGTTTCCTTGAACAAAGAGCTTCCATTGCGTGAGAGAGAACGGAACCAAACAGCGTCATAGGAAATATCATATGATGAGTACAGCACTGCTTCCATCCATCATTAGCTCATCTCTTGGTGATGATTTGTTTAACTTCAGTAATTGTGAGATGTGACGCCAGTCTTTCAGCACACAGACTCGCTCTCTACTTTTCTGTCCTGTTATCGTGTTTCCTCTGCCTGATTTATTCCTGATTTATGTATTTATTCAACTGTCCACAGCACATTGTTGGGCCGCATTTGAAATTATGGATGAAGTCTCTTTCAAGATGTACTGCTCTATTTGATGTTGGCAGAGGAAGACAATTAAGGATGTATGAAACTTTTTCCTTGTCTTTCCTCTTTTCTCACACTATATCTGTCGCTCATTATCCTCTAAAACGCACACACACATATGCTTTAAAAACACTACCAAAATTGCAGCATTCAGATCAATTCAGAACAACTGATAAGACAGTGTCTAGCATCATAATATTGTAGTTCTGATATGTGTTTTAGCTGTCTACACATATCTGGCCCCTGTCAAAATATATCTACATTTCTGAAGAAGTCAGGCAGGCTGACACATAGTAACAGGGGCCGTGTCACAACTAATGTTTGCCTGGAAACACAACCACCGATCTCAACAACTTGACATGCGTGCAGCTGAGCTAAAGAAGACACACTGAAGCACATACTGTAACCTAGCCACATCAAACTGCATACATACATCCATGATCAAACTCCTGCAAACCAAGTGCTTTAATACATCACATTTCTAACAAACATCTAAAGCAGTGCCATGCACTCATGCACACAACGAATAAAAGAAAAGCTAAGCAATTCCTGGGTATCTGTCATGACGCTACAATTGCAAAATGGTTCCATTTTGATGGATGACATTTTCCATTCATTTAGTTACTGTATAACCACATTCACATTAGCAGAATCATGAATGCTGATCAGGTAAAAAGTGAAATTGTTTTTCTTCCATCATAATTTATTAACTCAACAGAACCTTGCCAACTGGCAGGTTATGGTTACAGTACTCTCCTATTAGAAAGTATGCTACAAACATGCTACAATTCCCTCCAGGTAGCTTGCATATGTTGGCTTAAAGTTACCATACGTCTGTCATGGTCTTGGGTTTAAGTGTGGTATTTTTGTTGATGTCCATTCCTGTTTTACTCTTTGCCTTGGTGTTCTTGTTTAGGTTTGGTTAGTTGATCATTGGTTCCTTGTTCTCTGTTGTAATTTGGTTTCATGTGTCCTTGTGTATTGTCGCTATCTTTACTTCCTTTATTTTGTAATGATCAGTTGTTTTTGTCTAGCTTTGTTTGTTCCTGTCTGCTTGATTGCTTAAATTTCTCACTTGTGTTAATTGCCCTCAGTTCTGTTCAGTCCACGTTGTGTCATCGTCTTATGTTGAGTGTTCTGCCTCGTGTTTCCCTGTTTTCTGTTTTCCCTGTTTTAACAAATAGCACAATTACTTTTGTCATCACTATTTCCAATTTGATTAATTAAATGACCCTTTATGGAATTTAAATATTTCAGACATGATTTGTTCTCTTTACCTTAAATATTGTAGCTACTTTTTTTTATTGTGCATACTTTTCAATAAAATTTATTATCCATAAAGCACTAATCAAAATTCCAAATAAGAAGTTTTGTGGATGCGAAATGGTTCAAGACACAATGACAATGCATCTATGAATCTCTTTTTTTCCCCCTTCACAACCCATAGCTGTGCCGTGTGTGTCCTGAGAGGGATGTAGGGAGAGAAAGAATGAGAGAGAGAGAGAGAAATAGAGAAATATCTCTTTGAACCCTGCTACTATCAAAATGACCCCACAGCCCAGAGGACTTCATAACTGTTGGAAGAATCAATAAATGTGACTGGACAGACTGTACAGTTCTGTGAAGGATTGTTTCTTTGAATGTCAAGGAGTGATCTACTTTACAGATGAATTGCTCAAACTGGTCTAGTACTGAAAATATTAGTTGATTAGTTAATTTTTTTGGTTGAATTTGGATTTATCAACCAAAAATGATTCAAAAACATTATCTGGTTCCAGCTTCTCAAATGTGAGACTTTGCTGCTTCATTCTGTTTTATATCATTACCAAACTGCATATTGTTGGTTTTGGCTAATTTAATTTGAAGATATTACCTCGGGCTAAGATGGGTATTCTTAAAATAAATAATCAACAGATTAATTTAAAATTACACCCATTAATCAATAAAATAATCATCACTTATTTACATTGGCTTCCTGTATGTCAGAAAATTGATTTTAAAATCCTGCTGTTAGTTTATAAAGCACTGAATGGTTTAGGGCCAAAATACATTTCTTCTAGACCTCTCAGGTCATCTGGGGCAGGTCTGCTTTCTGTCCCCAGAGTCAAAACTAAACATGGAGAAGCAGCATTCAGTTATTATGCTCCATATATGTGGAACAAACTCCCAGATAACTCCAGGTCTGCTGAAACTTCTTTTCAGTTCTTTTAAATTAAGACTAAAGACTTTTCTTTTCACCACCGCTTTTAATTCAATTAAATTGAAGCCATAGATTGGTACCTTTCACTGCACTGTAACGTCTGGTTTTCATTTTCTTTGTTTTTAGATTTAGATCAGTGCCCTGATTGTACACTGCACTGTAACTTTTACTGTCCTGTTTTACCCTGTTTTTCATACTTTATTTTATTTTTTCAATTCCCCTTTGTTGCTTTAATGTTTTATGTAAAGCACTTTCAATTGCTTTGTTGTTGAAATGTGCTATACAAATAAACTTGCCTTGCCTTATAGCCCTGTTCTGGACTTAACCAGAATCAAAACAACAATGGAGCAGACTACACTGGACCTGCTTGGGCAGTGCTGGACTTCAACAGAAATGCACAAGGTTGAGCTGAGCTCAGTTAAACTGAAAACAGAAAGCACATGAGCATGAAATAATATTTAAAGTAGGTATATCAAAGGTTTTGAGTCTAGCCAGGGATCCATGTTGCAGGTCATCCTCATTCTCTCAGCTCTACTTTCATGGTTATCAAAGGAAAAGCACTTTTTAAAAGTAGGTGGGATAATAAAAGCCCACTATTCTGCATGTCAGTGCTTTTCCATCAAAATTCAATTACCTTATCTTATTTGATGCCATTGTTATTGTTGACGCCTCAATCTGTTACAGAGAACAAAGTTATTCTTGGAAATTTGTTTTTTTCCAGCATTACAAGTAAACCCAAAAAACATAAAGTTGTGTAGACAGGTGGCATTTTAAATCAACCCACACGTGAGGATGAGCAGGAGTACACACAGGAAAAGAAAGCTCTTATGTGGGATTTGCACTTTGTCTCAGTTAAGTGAGCTCCACTCTGTTACTGGCCCCCTTAAGGTTTATACAGGTTGTACATGAGTGAAGGGAAATGGCCTGTGGTTGAGGTGATGTGTGGAAGCGATAAGGGATACAAGCCAAAAAGTGTAACCAAAAAAATGCAATTACTTTCGTCTGGGCTCCAATTATTTTATTTTAACGTTCATTGAACACCAACATAATAAAACAAATGCAGTTAGGTAGTTACTGTTTTTTATGACATTTTGGTGCTATCTGATGCAGAGTGAGAGACACAGCAAAGATATGAGAGAGAGAAATAATGACAAGAAGCTGTTATCGTGCTCTTTACAACAGATGTACATGTGATGCGCTTTAGCTTTTTTGCAATACAGGAGTTTCTCAAATTATTATTACTATCATCATTGCAGTTTATAACATTTGTCTGTGTTGCAGCAAGGCCATTCAAGTGTTAGTGAGCTGGTTTTAATATTGAAACACATACATAAACTTGCTTCGCTCTGAACTGTGGTATGAAGCTCAGTCACTAGAGAGATTAAACTGCAAATACAATTTCTCTTTATAATCTTATTCACTCGTAAAGAACATGGAGTCCTGGAGCACCATATCCATCTGTAATGTCTTTGCCTTACTGTGGACCTAGCATATTCTTCACTACTTCCTGTAGATGTGAGGCACATCAAGTTATTTCTTCTTCTTTTTTAAATCAATTTACCCACTATCCACATCCACCATCTGGTAAATGGGTCGTGGCTGGCAAATATAGCAGTTTATTTTCATTTTACTGAGTTGGGAACTTATTTCTGCAGATAGAGAGAAAATCATATTTCACCAGCAGATCTCAGTCCTGCTTGACATTGATGTATTACTTTGGTCTAGAGCATTCCCATTCACTTCTCAAGTAATTGCATTTAGATTCCATCACCTGCATACTGGAAGAAAAATCTGAAATTCAAACAAACCAGAAAAACACAATTATCCAGTTTTGAAAATGTCCCCGAGGGGACATATAAGATAATACTGTCTGAGACAATAACATGTTTGATTGCAGGAGAAAGACACTGGTAGAGCTCATGTCAACACAGATCATTTATGTTGGGGTGTGCCGAACATTCACAAAAATCCAGTCTTAACTGGATTAAAATACTGTAAATGTGCTCCTTCAACCTATGCCAAGCTAATCTAATAAAGATGCACTGATCGATCGCCCGGTCACCAGAATCGTCCAGTTTTTAGCTTGATCGGCACATCCTGCGCTGCACGACGATTCATGTCATGCATACAGGAGCACAGACGCAAACTACTATCACAGCCACACGCACAAACTAAAACATGTAGGCAGTGTAGAGTGAAGACACAAAGCTCACAATTTGTAATAGCTATAAGGCCAAAACAAGCCGTGTCTCCCCACACAGACTTGCGCTTGTGCAGACCCCTCTGGTATATTGACAGTTGTCAAAGTATATTTGGGGTTTAGTAGTTTGTGACTAAACACTAAATCAAGGTTGAATGAGAATTAAGTAGAATTATTATTAAAAAAAATAACCTAATAGAAACAGTGAAAATGTAAAAGTTCTTTAATAGTCACTGTTTAATTATGAATCCGAGATGGGGACTTCAGTTTGAGACTCGGACTCAAGTCCGACTGCACACCGACTTCAGACTTGACTTGAGACTCGTCCTCAAAAGACTTCAGACTTGACTCTAACTCAAGGTGTGGGACTCGTGAACAATGTTTATTTATAGGGAACATCTTATGAGCTTGCTGTTATTCCCCTCCCTCCGTTACCTAACCTACCAACATAAGACAGAGTATCAGCTGCGCATGTTCACACCTGAGAGAGGACAAGAAACACTGGGAGCTGCTGCACCATTCATCATAAACTTTGGCTTTAAAACTTCATACAAGACCCAAACAAAGAAGAACTGACCTGAATGCAAAATTCTACGGGAGGTTAACTCCGACTGTCGTTCATTCTGAAAAGATGAATGAGCGTTTGTTTGCTTGCCAAACTTGGTGTGGTCGATTAACACAATCATTTACATCCTGCTGTCTGCCAACACGTTAATTATTAACGTCGGCTGCAAACAGGTTTCAGGTTTATTGCTGATAATGTAAGTTAACGTTAGAGTTTTATTTAGTTATAATGTTATACTGGTTTGACAGTCTGGGGTGTGTGTTGACTTACAGTAGTTTATAAGGTGAGATTAGTTGTAGACGCATTGTACATTTTCTACATGGTTGTGCTCAGTAAGTGGAAAACAGGTTACAGGTTTATTGTTGATCATGTAATATTACAGTTTTATTTAGTTAACGTTACACTGCGTTTCAGATTCTGAGGGGGTTGTTGACTTACAGTTTATAAGGTGTCATTAATTGCTTTGCACATTACAGTTACAGTTTACAGTTACAGAATTCCTTATAGCGAATCAGTTTTATAAGCAGCCTGGATTGAATGCAGCAGGTGATACAGCATTCATTACAACCAAGAGTGAGACTTGACTTGGACTCTAGATCAAAGACTTGTGAGCATCCCTGTTATGAACATAGAATTGAATAGACCCCAGGAAGAATAGAGGATGCTTATGGTGGTGTTAATGGGAAACCAAATAAACAAGAGTTACAAACATTGTTGTGCATGCTGCCTATAATAGTTCTTGCTTCTTGGAATCAGCAGGTTGGACTTAAAAAATTGGCAAATGATCAAGAAAATTGCAATCAGTGCATCTCTATAATCTAATAAAAAAATCATACATTTAGTGATAACTATTTGTAATGGTAAAAATAATATTTATTTTCATTGATTTATTTTTTTTGGCTGGAGTCAAACTAGGGATGCTGCGGTCATGTAGTATGCTTTTAGAAAGCCTTCTGTCAAAATTTTGTTTAACTGATTTTGATCAGAGTTTTTAGCCTATAAAATGTTAGCATACCCATCACCATTTCTAAAAAGATGCAAGTTAATGTCTGCATGTTTGTTTTCTTTGATAGAGTCTAAAACTGAAAGCTAGAAAATTAACAACACAATTGTTGTGAATTAATTCTTGATTCATTTATGATGATTGAGTCATTGTCTAATCAATTCAGGACTAATAATCTAACAATTATATCTATCATATATATCACACATCAAGAGAAAAGCAAATATGCACACACAATGTAAATCAAGTTAAACTTGCATCCCTCAAAATAAGTCCAAATAAGACCTAATGGGATAAATATTTATGATTTCTCAATTTCTGGACTGGATTTGACTGACAGAGAGATCTCTGGCTTTAGCTGTATAAATAATTTATGTATTGTTGTTTAATTAAATGTTATTCAATTAAATTGTGTATACATTTATGGTCATGGAGGATCAAGTGTAGCAATTTTGGTTGTCACCTCTTAACTCTACATCCAGCGCCACCATCAGGTCAAAATTTTCATTTGACCAATGCTTTGGTGTATGACCAAATACATGCAGACCTAATGACATTCCCATCAACCTCTGCGGCACTTTGGTCTTTAGGATTAAAGTGTCTAAATGGAAAACTCTGATGCTAGTACAGCAGAGTCTCAGTTATGTAAGGAGGTACACACAGACACAGTATGACAGAGATCCAAGCCCCCACAACAATATTTGGGCTACAAATTTTGTAACACACAGACAAATGGCTTCAACACAAGGCATGGAGACACTAGACACAAGTAAGCGAGCACTTACCCACCCACACACACACACACAATGTTGAAAGTAGAAGACAAGTAATTAGCCGCTCTCTCATAGCTTTCCACTCTCATTCAGGATGACAGTTTTCCAGTCCAGACCCTTTTGTTGTCAGCATTTTAAAATTCTTCCAACCTCATTTAGAATGCTGACTTAAAAAACTTAAAACACAGGGTACCACTTAGTTAGAGAAGCAGAATCACATCAAATAAAACAATGCACAATCATGCAAAATCAGTGAATGTTGGAGCGCTGCAGTATAATGCATAATAATCTCATTAGTAAATGTGTGCACATACTGTGCTTTTCAGATGAGTCAAAACTTGTTTATAGCCGACATCAATTGACTTTTCACTGTGTTAAATAAATAGGAACGAATACTTGGATCTACACTATCCATTGGTATGAATGGTACCTTGCACATAGAGGAATAAAATTCTAAAACATAGAATTTAATAATCTCATTGAGATACAGTATACATGTGTCATCAGTAAGCATAATGATCAATGACTCTAAATGCATTTAACTGTTCATCATGGAGATAGGACAATCGTGAATACTGGACTGAGCTGATGAAGAATGGCCGACTGACTATGGACATAAAGTGACTGTCTCAGCTGACTGTACATTTTCCAAACTACAACATTCACTTTAATTCCCTCAAGAATATGCCTCCCATTATTAACACGCATGCCATTTGTATCTTGATATTCTGTAAATGGAGGTTTACATTAGTGTGAGAAAAGATTAAACAGTAGACTGTTCTGCCTTGTAATGGGCGACAGCAGAAAAATCCAGTTCAACAGCCTGACCTGTCTTTACAAATAGATACACAAAGCCTCCAAGTCACTGTGGTAATCATCATATCATCATATCTGATGTAAAAGGTCCAAGTGGCTGTGAATAAGTTGTACTTGGCCAGGCAATTAACTGAATTGAGTGGTCCATTTGATTCCCGCTTTTGCCTTCCTGCTACCATTGCACTACTGTAAGCCTCACTGCATCAGTAACTAAGTCAGTTGTCCTACCTGTGCAATACAGTAAATCTCTGACCATATGTTGTGCAGGATGACCTGAGACGGATAGACCTCTCAACAGCTTCTACTGATAGATAACTCATTTGCTTTTTGATGCAGTAGTTAATTAGGCTTGACCAAGGACTCTGTCTGTGGGCAAACTAGCAGATCACTGCACGCTGCCTGACCTGGCCATAAATTATGTCTCAAGAGTTGCTGCAAGCCAAGCAAGCCCAAGATATATGGACTTCGTGCTTCAGGAGATTATAGGATACTTTAGTTACAGAACAGTGCTGGGGCTTTATTATTTTAAATAATTCATTAGTTCTTTTATTGCAAAAGGGTGGCTGTGTTTTTTTCCAGCCCTACCTGTCTTTTTAGTATCACAAAATTAGGCAAACAGACTGCACTGATACCATTTCTGCACAAGAAAATGAATATTGCTGCCTGTTTACTTGCATGTGACCCAGTCTTTTCAATACAACCTTTATGACAGACATCTCCTTAACAGTTGCATAATATGCAATGCTCTTCAAATTTAAAATATTCTTCTATTGTGAACACTTTCAAATGGAAGCACTGTCCTCCGCTAGCTTTAACATTAAAGGACATGACAGAGACAGAGTAAGGAAGGTGGGAGGAGGGGACAGGAGGGAGTTGTTGAGTGTCTGCTGATGGCCTAACTCAATTTCAGGGAACACAATGGAGCCAGAGGCTGATTTCCAAAAGGCAAATTGTCATTCTGAGCAGTATGGCACCTGTCTGGTGAGTTCATCTCCTGTGCCGTTGCTGTACTCGGGGGAGGAGGCCTGGACCAAAGGAGAGGACCACATTATGGTGGACCCTGTGATGGGAGGGAATTGGAAGTGAAACTGTTTGAAATGCGTTTGAAATGCATTGAAATGAAAATCGAGCAGGCTCTTATGGCTGCCATTGGAATCTATTCAAAAAGGCACTCAATTGGTTTTGAGCAGATTGAGTGGGTGAACAGGCGGGGATCGAGTGAATCGACCCAGACAATGATACTGTTGCCTTGGTAACGGACCGAGGACCCTGATCCCCGGGACTTCTGCCGCCAGGCCTTGTACTCTGAACCCCAACCACTCCTCCCAATCACCGCAGAAACACACACACACACACCCACCCAACACATACACCAACACATACACTCATCCTCCACCTCTATTATTTCTCCATCTTTCAGACTGTGGGTGTACTATCAGCTGCAGGTCCCCCTCTTCATGCAGTGCTCCAATTACAAAGCTGTCTGCACAGATTAAAGAGGTAGCCCATCTGACAGCAGCTAAACACTTCAACACACACACGTGTCACACACATACACACACACACACACACACACACACAAACTGTGCTGTGCAAGCAAACAGTACATCTAACCCCATCAACATAGAAACAGAGACATCTGCACATGTACATCCCCTGACTGCTTTGCTCTACAGCATAACAACCTACCTGACACTCTCAACCACACATACGTATGCACACATCTGTCAGCCCGACACACTTGACAGTATCGACTGTATACACACCTACACACACGCCTCCAACCCCACGGCTGCTGTCTGTCACATACAACACACAAACAACAAGCCATAATGAGAATGAGAGCTTCTAATTGAAGGTGCAATCTTTTTTAATTGTTGTAGAAACAATTTACCTCAGTTAAACTAGGTAGCGCTGCATGTTCAGGTGTCTACACAATCACAGCTCTGAGGCAGGTACTCTGGTGCCTAGACACGACCCCAAGAAAGCAGGCAGGCTAATCTTCTCTCTATTACAGTCATTTTGTGTTCCCATCATTTACTCACCTGCCTCTTACATCATTACCTGCTTTATGTTTGAATGACTGCCTTGTGCTTGGAAAAACAATTTACCCCATTTGCTCCTCAATCTCTTTAACTCTATAGTACTATATTAAATATATCATAGTGTAATAACAGGATCTCCTCACAGCAAGAAGGTCGTGGGTTCAAACCGCGGTTGCCCCCGGCCTTTCTGTGTGGAGTTTGCACCATCCACCATCCAAAGACATGCAGGCTGGGTTAATTGGTGTCTCCGAAATTGTTCTTTGGTGTGAGTGTGAGTGGTTGTCTGTCTATGTGTGGCCCTGCGATGGACTGGCGACCTGTCCAGGGTGTACCCCGCCTTTC
>JAPMOB010214261.1:0-17234 GCA_029875015.1 Lepomis gibbosus
GATAGATAGATAGATAGATAGATAGATAGATAGATAGATAGATAGATAGATAGATAGATAGATAGATAGATAGATAGGCTGCAGATGTAATGAAAATTGCTTTCTTTGTCTCTGTGTGGCCTCATGATTGTATTGTGCGTTTTTGCATTTAGCAAATTGGGTATCATTGCTGACCATCATAGTAGGTGACAGTGGGCCCATTAATAATTATTAATATTGCTAGTTAGACTATAGCTTTTTGCCATGTGAGAACCTGACTGAATCAATCCGAACTTAATCACATTTCTGGACCTGTTGAATTTCAAACTAAAAGGTTTCGCACGCAGGTGGACAGCAAGCTCCTTCCTTTCTTCTTTTGTCCAGTCTGCTTTATACTGAGAGATAACTAAGTCGATTTGAGGCGATGTGAACAAACAAACGAAATTTCTGGATGTGTTTCTGCAAAAAAAGGAAAAAAAGAAAAAAGGATTTCCTCAGTCTGGGTAGCCTATTTGAATTTACTAATCTTAATCTTATCTAATCTATAGTCCACTTTGGCGATAGTTTGCCACGCAGTGCTTGTGGCCTGTTCTTCGAAATCACAGCGGGGTCAGGAGGATGTACTTGATGTATTATTAATGCTGCCACAGTGTAAATATCAGTTGCAGTGTCCTTCCTCGAGTTCATCCGCTGGGACTGCAGCAGACTCCGGGCAACCCCGTCTCTCTCTCTCTCTCTCTCTCTCTCTCTCTCTCTCTCGGTCCCTCTGTGTTAGAAAAGTTCATGTCATGATTGTGTTGTTTTTTTCTTCACTAAGATGCACTGACGTCGGGAAACGGCGTCAAGCAGGCGGCAGTGTCGGACGGCCGGGCCTGCACGCGCTCCCTCTCCAATTATTGTCTGTCAATCATGCGCGAAGCAGGCTTAGAGAGAGAGACAAGAGACAGAGTGAGAGAGAGAGAGAGGGACAGAGAGAGAGAGAAATCTAAATATGGGGCTTGAACTTTAGCCATTTAGACGAATAACAGACCAAAACTGAGAAATGGCTCGCACTAAATAAAAACAAACAAACAACAACACGAGATCTTGTTTTTTCATTTAAATATAAAATACGTGTGTGAATAATTAACCCCAAACATATAGTAGGCTATCGTCACTGGTAAATGTAGCTGTCTGAATTCAATGTTTCTTCAAACCATTTGCTTAGGAGCATAGGTATTTTACTGCCGCACATCTTAAAGTCACAGTTTTCTAGGCTATA
Organism: Lepomis gibbosus; assembly: GCA_029875015.1. NCBI lineage: Eukaryota > Metazoa > Chordata > Actinopteri > Centrarchiformes > Centrarchidae > Lepomis > Lepomis gibbosus. The sequence goes on from JAPMOB010214261.1 coordinate 1,241, forward strand.
AGCATGACATTAACTGGAGAGTTAGAGGCACTGACTGTGCTGTTAAAGTCTCTATCTAAATAATATCAAAAAGACGCAGTAGCCAAATGAGGTGGCCATGTTGACATGGAGTTCTAGCTCCTCTTCTTCTACTGCTGTGTGTCACCGAGATTTTTATTTTAAATCCAATGTTGCCAAATACAATCTCTATTCATCATTTGTTAGTGGATGTGCATCTTGAAGCAGTTCTATGTTTTGTTTCATGGAATACACAGGACATGAAACACTGAATTCGGTAAAGTACAACAAATTCATAGTAGGCTATAGGCCTGGCCCCCAACCAACCAAACTCTGTCTGTCCATGTGAATATTAGAGATTTTCTGGTCTGGGGAGCCGCCTCTGGGGTTTTTGTAATGCTGCCGTGCAATTGGCTAAGTCAAAGCTTTAATGGAGACTCCGCCCATGAGCTTGACAAGCCTGGCCCCGCGCTGTCAGCTACAGTTATACGTGTTGCTTTAAGTCCCAGTGGACGGAGTTTACTCTGACAAACACCAGCCGAAAACTAGAGAGAGGACCTGCAGCAGCAAACAGGGACAGGGTACAGTTTTCCAAAGAGGCGTGAGCCGTGGATAAGATAACACTGACAAAGGTATGACATGTTTATGTTATTGTCACGTTGAGTAAAGCACCTTATTGAGTGTTATTAGTGAAAAGAGCTATGGGAGAGTAGTAAGGGGAGTGATGTGGTAGTAGCCTACGGTGGATGGGAGATGTTTTTTTTATTTTAAAGTTGCATCTGGCGCCCTGCGTTTAGAGAACTGATGCTCACAAACAGGCACCAGGCTGCACAACACCCCTGCCTTTAAAATATTAACATCTGATGTTTGCTTGTTGCAGGTTTCCAGTGTCAAACTGGACTCGGTCTCCAGGAGAAGTGAGGGATTTAAGTCAAAGGAACGCAAACAACGCGTTTGTCCTCTACTGTAAATGAAATCAGTGAAGATCTTGTAAAGGACAAATATTTTAGTCATCCCGCGCTGCGCCCTCTCCCTGGATATTCCTTGGCTCTTTAAGCGCGCTTACAAAAAGCCAGAGAGATGGATGTGGCTGATCAGCCCCGCTGGATGCATCACCATGCCGTGCTGAACGGACAACACCCGGACTCTCACCACCCCGGTCTGGGGCACAACTACATGGAGCCCACGGCGCAGCTCCTGCCTCCGGATGAGGTGGATGTTTTCTTTAATCACCTGGACTCACAAGGAAACCCGTACTACCACAACTCTGCCAGGGCCAGAGTGTCCTACAGCCAAGCGCACGGTAAGATGGAGCCACTGGAGTAGCCTACAACTTTTAACGAACACATAGGCTACAGGCTACAGGACAGAAACTCAGAGTTGGCTTTAGAAAAGTATTTTTTCTTTTCTGAAAATAACTGCCTACACGATTTAGTTGCTGTTTCTTTATGATAGCATTCGGTTCATTTATCTAGCCTATTTTATCACAAACGTGCTGTTTTCTAATTAAAAGGAAATTATTTATGGCCTTGTGCGTAAATACACTGCTAGCTCATGAGTCTGATCTGAACTGGTTTGTTTGCATACATTTAAATTTCATATAGCCTAAGACAATAACTCAAGTAAAACACATATTGATATTAAAATGGTTAGAAAACGTAGCCTAACCGGAGCATTTGCAAATCAGGAAGTAGATATCTTTTAAATGCGTATTTTAGTTCAGGAACGGCTTGCACTTGCCTATTCTTGTGGATTGAGGCTACTTTGTTTAGCTGTTTAATTCAAGCCAGTGTGTCCAGCGAATCAACAAGTCTCTGTTTATTATTTGCATCGAAAACCTGTCTCACAAACTGCTGAATCAGCATGTCAATATCTCTATAATAAATAATATGTTTTTGTAATTTCACAGCTCGTCTGACGGGGACTCAGGTCTGCCGGCCTCATCTTATTCACAGCCCTGGGATTTCATGGCTGGACGGGGGGAAAGCAGCCCTGTCTGCTCACCACCACAACGCCTGGGCCGTCAGCCCCTTCAGCAAGCCCAGCCTGCACCACCCAGGCTCCGCGTCCCCCGGCGGCCTCTCTGCCGTATACCCGTGCAGCAGCAACTCAAACTCGGTCTCCGCGTCTTCGTTAACGCCGCCGTCCCACTCCAGCCCCCATCTGTACACTTTCCCCCCTACACCACCAAAGGACGTATCGCCGGACCCCGGGACCGCGTCTCCCTCCGCCACCAGAATGGACGAGAAGGAATCTATTAAATACCAAGCGTCATTAGCGGAGGGGATGAAGATGGAAGGCTGCAGCCCGCTGAGGAGCAGCCTGGCATCCATGAGCGCTCAGACCCCCTCGACGCACCATCCAATTCCGACGTACCCCACCTACTCCCTCCCGGCTGCACACGAATACGGCAGCAGTCTGTTTCACCCAGGCAGCCTGCTGGGAGCATCATCCTGCTTCACCCCCAAGAACAAAGGCAAGACACGGTCCTGTACCGGTGAGTCCACTGGAAACAAACCAGAGACCTGCCCCAAAATAAAATAAAATAAATGTAAAAATGTTCAGGCATATTTGTGCGGATGAAGGCTATATAACAACTTTATCATAGGTCTTTTGTGTAGCGACTCAGTGCACTCTACTGTGGATGATACTTGCGTGGTATAAAGATTAGTTTACTGACCTTAGTGCAGCTTGGCTCGTTTTTCAGTGTTTATGGGCTATGACATAATAATTATTAGGGAACAACATTTACCAATAAAAACAAAAAACTTAATGAGAAATGTTTGTCAGGAAGAAAATTCTCATGTAATGTTAATCCATTTACTGTTTAAAATTAAAATAGCCTGTGAAAGACATTAAATATTTTCTGTAAACAGATTCATTTCTTTTGATTTTTTCTGTAGTATGTGCAGGCTGTGATTTGAGCATCACCAAGCTTCTTTGTCATTTTGAAAATTGTATTAGAAATATAATAAATAATAACCTAAAGATAATAATTAAAAATATAGATAAAACATATTTAGATTAATGGTTTCAGATGCTTAAACTTGCACTGGACAGTCCTCCAACATAGTGACTTTGATAATCCTCTTTTGTTAACTGTGACTCTGTAATTACGCCTGAGCTGGCTGCAGCAGCACAGTGAACTGGAACCGGCCCAGAGGTGTGAAAGGAAGATCCGCAGGCGCACAGAGCCAAAACCTCAGTATTTAGGCTATGAGTTGCTTCTCAGTTACATAAGACATTAATACATTGTCCTGATTGTTATTTGATTACAGAGTAGGAGACTCTCAGTTTAAGCCTGATTGTGTTCAAAGAGTGTATTAACAGGGATATAGTGTATAGTAACCTAACCTCACTAGCAATAACTTGTTTATTCAAATAAGAGCTGGAACCTTAACTGACTTTAGGTTAAATTATTATTGCTTGGAGCTTGGTGCTTAAAAGGTTGTAGGGAATTATTTGCGTTAAACTGATATCTCAGAAATGTGCCAGAGGCTGACAGCGGAGAGGGAATTATATTTACTTTTTACAGCAAATTGTTTGCTTTGTTTTTTAGCTTATGCTAATGCACAAATGTAAAATGCCACTTTAAATCCCAGTATTTTACATGCAGACACTGTTTCTTTCTTTACTCTCAAACAAAGGGTCAGTGGGTATGAAATTTAAATAGAATGTGTACTTTAATCTAAAATGAAAGGTGTTGTTTTAGTTTTATAGAAATAAAATCTGATGTGTCCTCACTTATGCATGTGCATGCATACATAATTAATTCAGAAAATTACTAGTATATGTTACCAAAAAAACATTCCCGTTAGAAAAGATGATAAAGTGAATATCGTTATAGGTTTTATACACAATCTTCTTATTTCACAAAAATGTTTGAAAGCTGAATCAAAAAGTAGCAGGTATTTATTTGTATTCCAGCCATGAAATGTGATTTTAAAAATGCCACTGTGTGTTCTTCATCAGAGGGCCGTGAGTGTGTAAACTGTGGAGCCACCTCTACACCTCTGTGGAGACGTGACAGCACCGGACACTACCTGTGCAACGCCTGCGGGCTGTACCACAAGATGAATGGCCAGAACAGGCCGCTCATCAAACCCAAACGCAGGCTGGTGAGTCCCATCAGTGTGTAACAGAGAGGGGTAGTGAAGGAAAGTGTGTGTGTGTGTGTGTGTGTGTGTGTGTGTGTGTGTGTGGCAGTAAATAAAACAAGTGTAAAGTGGAGGGAGAGGCGGGAGAAGGTACAATCCCAGGAAAGTTATATTTTCCCAATCAGTTTCCAGGAATTGTGTTTCTGGCTCACCTTTTGCTCCTTCAGCTCTGGCTGTTAGCAGAGAGGGACTATCTGTGTGTTATGTTATCATTATTACTGCTACTTCTGATACTGTCACTGATAGCAGGGCCAGAACGCCATCCATCAAAACAACACGGGGCCCTGCTGACAGTTTCACTGATGGGTTTTTTTTGTTTGTTTGTTTGTTTTTTGTAATTTGTAGGGAAGGCGTTTTAGTAAGGGTTTGTTTTTATTTTGACATGTGGGCCAAAGAGCCCTGCTGTCCAGATAAAACCACATGTGTCCAAATGAGCTAATTTTTCAAATAAACGGAAGGATTAAGTGTTCATTTTGGGGTTGAGAAAAAAATGAGCCATTAAAAAGCAATTGGATTATGTGAAAAATGCACTGTCACAAAGCTGGAAACAGGGCTGTTTTGATATAGCTCATGAAAGCTGGCATTCAGGAGATATGTGGTTTTCAAAGGAAAGTGAGTGTCTGTTTCAGAGTAAAGGGATAAAGCAGCTTTGGAGATGGTTAAAGACAGATATTTCCCATCACGACCTGCTTCAAACATCAGTGTTGTCCAGTCAGCTGCAACTTCATGTCACACTCAGCCTATAAGAACATTAATGCTGTTTAAGCACACAAGCCATTTGTTAGGAAATGCTGAGTCAATATTTTAAAGGATGACTTCTTACTTTAATTAAATAATTTAATGCAAAGCATCAAGTATGCTGTTGTCTAGATGCTTTAATTTAACCCATTTGGACATTTTCTGAACTTCTGACTGCTAAAATAATAATTTACATAAAATAGTTCTTGTAATATTAACCACTATATTTGCAGCCTCACTGTATTCATGTAACCCTGTGCACAAGAAGGAGCTATGAAATGAAGACAGCAGTGCAAAGTCAGCAGAAACACAGCTTATTAAATAGCCTAATTAACAGTGTAGTGCAGTGGGCCATTAGACGTTTCAATCAGGCCTTATGGAAATTGTTTTAAATTGTTTTATTTTGAAGTGACACTGGACGATTGCGACTGTACTGCTTGGAAACAAGCAATGAAGTATTATTAAGACAAAAGTGCGCAACTTCGGACTCACTAAATTCAAAGTATTAAGACTAAGCGACAAAAGACATTAGCCTACTTTGCTAATATTGTGATTAAATATTGAGTCAAGCATGTTTTATATGAGCATTCTGTCTGTTGGCGCATGCGGGTTAATGCGAGATTACGTCGCTAATACAAACGGGTCTAAATCTATCCGATGCTGACCTGCGGACCACGTCTGCAAACAGCGGTCTGCTTCATACAAAATATACGAGCATTTATTTCAGCGTCTTTTCGCTTCATAATAGCACACGCAGCCATATATCAGGCCTGGTTTCCGTGTGGCTCGGCCGGAGCTCGCAGGGCTCCCGAGCGTTTTGTGTTCAGTGGCAGCAGAAGCCTTACAGTTGTTTCCTATCCGGATATCTGACCGGTCCAGATAAAGCAGCGGGACCAGCGCCTGTTTCCTCTCGCGGCCTCCTAACTATAGGCTCAGGCCTCATTTCACAGTGGTCAAGCTGTCCGTTCATGACAGAGAAAGTAGCACAGCAAAGTGAACATAAAAGAAAAAGTGGGTTGGGAAAGTTTTGGGAGCTGATGGCAGGGCACCAAGCATGATCACGGTTGATTTTAATAGAAAAAAACCTCAAACATTTTTTTTAAACGCAGTTATTCCATGTTTTGTCAGATAATACACTTAGCCTACTAGAACAGCTGCATGCAGGTGATTATATTAATTTCCTGTGGAAACACAGCTAACATCAGTTAAAGGCCTGAAATAGTCAGGTGTGAAGAATCCATCAGGACTGACAGGAGACTCTGGCTGTCAGGGCTCCTCACTCATCATTTTAAACTTGTTAAGTACACAGCTCTGTGGACTGAACATGTGGAATAACACATATAGGCCTACTGTATCAAATTACCTTCCCCACTGTGACATATTGTTATATATTTTCATTTGAAATGTGCTGTCAAAACATTGAGCTTGCACAAACTAAATGTCTACAAATAAGTCACCTAGAGCAGCAAAAATTAGTTTATTAATCCAGAAAATGAATTCTTGAAAGAAGTCTTTGTCTTTTGTGACACAAAAGACAAAGTTTTGGACTGACAAATCAAGACATTTGAAAATGTCACTGTAATGGACCTTGTGATGGGCATTTTTCAAATATTAAAAGAGAAAACAATCTGTAGATTAACTGATAATGACAATAATTGTTGCGGCCCTCATGACACTATAGAAAGTTCAACAATACATTGTATAAGCTGATATGTATCCTTTTTCTTAAACTGACCGGTGCCGTGTCTGCTTGTGCTAATCAAAGCTTCATCTATATTTTTCCACAGTCTGCTGCCAGACGAGCAGGCACCTGTTGTGCTAACTGCCAGACAACCACCACCACGCTCTGGCGGCGCAATGCAAATGGAGACCCAGTGTGCAATGCCTGCGGCCTCTACTATAAACTGCATAACGTAAGTCTTTGACTGCTGATCGCCAAGTTGGGCCCATACAAAGCCAGCAGGGTCAAGTAGACGGGAAGTAGGCAGGCAGGTTACACTGATTGTTGAGGGATAAGAGAGGCAGAAAAGAGAGAGAGGTAGAGAGGGTTGTTTTACTCTCAGACACTGTTGGACTCGGTGTTTTCTTTCTTTGTGCTTTATTGTTTCCATGGTAGGCATAATCCCCTTGAGAGTCACAATGGTGGGACTGTTGTTGAGTGGGACTGCCATAAGGCAGTCTCCATATGAATAGCATTAAGACTGGAGGCATCAAAATAGATAATTGCAGCCTGTCCTCACCAGAAAAACAGCCTTATAGGTTTATTATGCAGCAGCTTATTATGACTCATATTTATGTTTATTGTTAGGCCGCAACCTCTAGTGGCCGTATAACAGCAGCAAAGGAAGAAGGCAGGTGACTGAGTATAAAGAGCAACAAGGAGGCAGTTGGGGTGAACGAATGGGTCAAACAAACACAGGACTTTTAATCAGGATACAGACAGTTGAGTCCTGTCAAGTTCAATTTAAATAATGTTACATAGGTGGCTTATGTCACGTGAGTTAAGTCACATGATTTACATTACTTACGTCACGTTATGTAATGTACTCACTTTAACACAAACCACAATCTTTTCCTAAACCTAACCAAGTAGTTTTATTGTCCAAACCTCACCAAACTATGACCGTTTCACGTTAACCACATGTTTAATGTCAGGTGACGTTAAACATGTTAAAAACATGTTAAAATTGACAATCTACCTATTTTGTTGTTTAGGTATGAGGACATGTTGGGTAACTGGTAGGCCTACTAGGGATGTATACTTTTACATGATGAATTTGATAACGTCATATATTTATGAAAACCAATAATGGATTGATCCTACTAAAAAATATTATCTGTGTATCTAAAGCCTGACATAGCTCATTCCTCTGTGCCATAAATTTCCATTGTTGTCCAAAAACACACAATGAGCCACACAATTCTGGTGCCAGAAATACGGATTGTACCAAGTGTGTATTAATCTGCAGCTGAATAAAGTCCCCAACAAATACACTATTTATTCTTCTTTGAGTAGCATTTGCTACAGACGTTTTAGGAAATTATTTTGCATTTTTCCAAAATACAATATATAATTGCAGCAAATTCTCAGTAGGAACCAATGAGCTTGGGTCTGAGTGCCACAGATAGGATGGGGAAGTAGCATTGAGTAAGCATTGAGTAATGGATTAATGTATAGCTGGTTTGAGTCTCTTCATAATAACAAAAATGTAGAACATTGCCAGCCTTATTGTTTAAGGACTCAAATTTAACAAAAGCACTCCCATATTAAACTGTATGCATGTTTCATAAAATTGACATGTTTGAACTTTCACTCCAAACTTTAGAGTTCACAGATCACTCATCTCCTCCCTTCTCTACACAGGTGAACCGACCTATGACTATGAAAAAGGAGGGAATACAGACACGAAACCGAAAAATGTCCAACAAATCGAAAAAGAGCAAGCGGTGCAGCGATAGCTATGAGGAGTTTTCTAAAAGCCTGAACGACAAGAGCTCTCCCTTCAGCGCCGCCTCTCTGGCCGGACACATGTCCATGGGCCACTTGCCACCTTTCAGCCACGCCGGTCACATGCTTCCCACGCCAACCCCAATACACCCTTCTTTTGGGCACCCGCACCATTCTAACATGGTGACGGCCATGGGATGAGAGGGTTAACATATAGGAATACTAGGGAACTTGGGATGTTTGTGTTAACAGGGATGAGGGTCTCACTAGAGGACAGTGTGCACAATGTTACAGACATGCATTTTGTGTGTCTTTGTCTTTGATTGTCTCTTGATTGATTATGCCAACGGTATGTTGGAGAAGCAATGTATCATGGGAGGAAAGGACCTTTTTACTCCTTATCTATAGGTACATATTTTGATGGCGGAAGACAGAGAGAGATGTTCTGCTTCCTGTCGGCCAGGCACATGTAAACACAAAAATGTCATTCCACCTCATAGTTTTATCCACTCTGACAGCCTGACGGACTGCAGTGTGGTTCAGTACGTGCCGAACAGGTTCATAGTAACTGTGAATATTGTAAATGTGTGAGACCGAAGGGGAAGTCCCAGACAGAGCTATCCCCTTCACAACATTAAATGAAAATATGCTGGATTTTTTTTCTTATGGACAATTTAAAAAAAAAAAATCACAAAAGAAACAAGCAAACAAAAAGGTTTATGAATCCTAATTTGACACTGTTTATTATAATTATTGTTATTATAATTATTATTGTTATTCAGATAATTTATTTTCACTGCCTTGTTTTATTTCACTATATTACCTGTATCATAATATGGATATTGTTATCCCAGTTATGAATATATTTTTAGCTAAAGCGCTTTCTCTGAGCTGGTCAACATTTATACGCGTAAGAAATAAAGAAATCAAGTTTGTTATCCCATCTGCTCCTTCTGTTCAATATCCAATATCCAATATTTAAGTAGTCATAATAAGAACAGATACAGATATTCATTTGGTTATTTGTGCTACTCTCTGGGATCATGGGACATGGAACCACTTTGAACTTGAGAAACACAGGAGTGCATGTCTTACAGATACAAATGCCCGTTTTCATTAACTCACTGTTAGACGTTTCAATTATAAATTCATTTAAATTCATTAAAAAGCTACAATGTCAGTCACACCTATTTGTTTCTTTGTTACACTAACTGTATTAGATTTATCTTCTGTGCATCCAATGATCTGTAGCTTTCTATGCATCCCTGTTTATCTCTGGAGTGACAGATTAAAGGAATAGTTCAACCTGAAGCGCATTAGACATGCTAATGCGCTTCAGGTCTAGAAACAGGGGACAGCTAGCCTGTTTCTGCTACAAAATCCACCAACCTTTCACCTGTAACTTTCCACAAATTTGCTGGAATCCCAGAAGTTACTGCGCCAGGCCAAGAAGTGACTGAATAGTGTAACATATAAACCCCCTATAAAACCATTTTTTCCATGGATTAAACAGACAAGCTTTAGAGGTATTGATGAGCAGAGTTTGCTATCAGCCTGGATGTTTCCAGTCTCTGTGTTAAACTAAGCTAGCCCCGTGCTGGCTGTAGCTTCATTACCATACAGATATGAGAGTGGTATCAATCTTTTCATCTAAATCTTTCAATCAAATTTCTCAAAATGTCAAACTATTCCTTTAACAGTTTTGGGGGGTTATCAGCCACTTTACCTGCTCCACAGGTGGTACTAATGTCATCACGTGAGGAATATTTTATAATAGATATTATGTACAGCACAAGCTTCTGTTAGCCTCTGTATCATGACTTTTGATCAACACTTCTACAACCCTGCCAGAGTCAGAGAAGCCATGCTTACTATTTCCTACCTGTGACAAATCCTGGTGGCTGTTGCATACTGTGGTTAATAAAGAAAATAAAACTAGCAGTGATGACTGAGAAAACTTATTTCCCTTATGGAAAGGATTCTACAAAAATAAACCAAAAGATTTATTTAATTGTCTGATCAGGACAAGGCGGGGGTCCTCGGCTGGATAATAAGCCATCCCTATGTTCTACCTTCAGCACAACCTTTGCACCAGTTAGCAACAGTAAAGTATCAGTGCATCCAAGGTCCCTTCTAACCCTTGTTGACACGAACCACCACTTTCTAATGAACATGTTACTTCACTGAGCATTGGCGATTAGTACTGTTGACAGAAATTGAACAGGTTGAGCCATATGTTCCCACAATTACTTAACCAGTTGCATCTGCTCATTGGATAATACTCTTATGAAATTGGCCTTCTCATCTCATCAGCCTGTTACATGACCCTAGCCTTACAGTGATATAAGACATTTCCTTTTACACAACCCTTTCATTATAGATAATGTATTTTTTCATCCATGTTTGAAATTATGATTTTACTCCTTTACAAGCAGTTACCAAGTTTCAGTCATTGCTCTAAGTTATGAAAACAAACCTAAAAACTAGACTTGAAAAATGTAATTAGTCACAGTGAATATCACATCTGCTTTAGGGGTCAAAGAAACATTATCATTGTGTTGTAGTGCTGTGCAAAGCCTTTTAAATCATGTCACGTTTTAACAGCATTACTACACAAGAATAACTGTAACTCTGACACAAATAAAATACATTCACTGTGATATGTTACCCATCCCATGCAGGTTTAAAGTCATTACTGTTGATTTATTTTGATCAAATGCACGGTAAACATTTGAGAAAGAGTGATATAATTTAAGGCATAACAAGCAGTAATATACACTATACCCTCGATAAGTTTAGTAAATGAGGTAAAAGCATGCAAAAGCAAGCAAGTCTCGTGATGCATATTTTAGCTCCTCAGAAAGCAGAAGGTTGTCTCTGCCCTGTGGCTACAGCAGTGAGCCTCGAGATGCGTTAAGGGTCAACCCAAGTGCAGCAACATGCAGCCTCCTCTCAAGACTTTCCTGACCTCTCACCCTGGAAGTACTTACTCTGTCATTCTTCCTGGCCCTCCCACATTGCACTCAGACTTATGCACAGACCCTTTTAAAATGTCACATCCTCACTGAAAATATGAGCGAAACAACGAGATTTTCCCCATAAAAAGGAGATAAAAAGCAGCCAAGTCTTTTCATGGTGAACCTCCCCGAGGACCTTTGTCAAGCAGGAGTTTTGGGACTGGGTGGACATTGTAAATCAGCTCACCATAGAGATTTATAGCTCCCATCTTTGCACAAGCGCCCCCTCTGCAGACCATTTGTTTTTCTACCAAACTCAATTAATGGCATCAAAAACAAGGCCAGAAGTGACTTCAGATGAGTGAGTTAGCAGGGAGACGGTGCTAAAGGGGATGAAAGGGGGGAGAAGCAGAGTTTCATCCTGTGGGGGGGTTAGGGTCTACCAAAAGTAGGAGAAAACAGCTCCTCCACATGGTCTCTGGATTCTCAGAGTCAGATAATGAAGTTAAGGTTACATACGTCAAAGAGCTTCCACTGAACTAATTGACCAGAAGTGGTGAACACAGGATTAAACACAAGTTAAAAACTTATATTTAGCATATAGCATTATTTGGGATTCTTTGGCAGGTCAAGTTGTAAAAAAAACCTTTAACGTAGAAAATCAGATCCTTGAAATCATGCAAAATATAGAGATCCTTGTTTCACTTGTAAATCACAGCTGTGATTCTGCTGGACAGTAAAATGTCACATCGCAAATGTAAAAGTGTTGCTATCTCTCTGTTTGAAACTATTTCCTTGATGGCTATGTAATAAAGGCCTCACTCTGTTAAGAGCGTGAAATGATACTAAGTCAGTTTTAATATAGACTGTTGTGCTAATCATGAGTTTAAAACCATTGTTTGAGCCATGACCGAGGTTTTGGGAGGGCAAATTTTAGGCATTTATTAATTTCTACTGTCACAGAGACGATGGCTGTGAAATACACCTGACAGATAAGTTACAAACTAGCCACTGTCAAGCACAAAGGTGACCAGTAGGAGAATTTTAAGAGATTAGGTGTGATAATATAGATAAAAAATGTTAGTGAAGTCTCCTACTGTAGACAAGGAAATCTTAAAAGAAAGTGTAATGTAGAGCACTGATGAAACAGTTAATTATACTTGTATTAAATGGCTTTTTTCATAGGGTTTCTTTACTGTTTTGGGTGGTCCAGGACCGCGAGGCCTCGCTCTGTCTACTGTACCAGTACAACATTGTGATCATTAGTCGATCACTTAGACTGTTGTCTCCAAAATCTTCTGCGACAAGTAGAACTGTCATTTCCATATTAAACTGAAGGGGCTCTTTGCATTTAAGTGCAGCTAATAACCTAATAACACATTTCACAAGTGTTAGTAAGTCTGTCAGACAATGTATACACACTGTAATATCCATCACAAGCAGTCTGGGTTGCATGTTGGTATCATCAGCTGACTCAGTATTGGCAGCGAGTACTAAAACAAAATTCACGGTGTCTACACACTTGTCCCCTGGGCAACTAAGAGAAAAATAAAACTGCAATGCAGCCATTTCAGTTCCAACAACTTGGTCCCACGCTACACCCTTGGAGGACCAAATGGATGGGACATGTGTGCAATCTGCACCAGTGGGACTCAATCTAGTTACAGTGAAATCTGGGCCTGACACTAAGGTGTTGTCTCTGCTGGGACTGAAACACACAGAATAAAAATGGAGGGCTGTGCAGCAGAGTTTTAGTTTCCACCAGGGTACAGAGACTCTTACTAAACACCTTAATATACAATATCATAACTTAGACACTGCAAAGAAAAATAAAGCTTCCAAATAATAACAAAACAAAACACAAAAAAGAAAGACTTACAGCAAACAGTTATATGATAAATTATGATAAAAGGGAGTGATCTGGGTGCCTGTATCCCCATGTCTCAATGCTGGAGCAGGGGTGCACACCATAGACACACACAGATGTGCACACTAACACACTCATAATGTACACACTGTACATGCACACACGCTGTGACTGTAGACCGGGCTCTGAAGAAAAGGTAAAACATGCTGACACACAGTGCACTCTCTCAGAAAAGTGGGACACCCTCCAACCACCCGATCCACAACCACTGACAAGTCCCTTTCAAACTGCTTTTCTTCTCTTGTCTGAGGCAGACAAATTCATCCCTCTTGTCTCCAAACAATCACCTCTTTTCTTCTGCCAGTTGCACCAATGAAAGAAGGAGGGAGGGTCCAGGAGAGAGGGAGGAATACATCTGCCCCACAGAGCCACACTGTAGGCACTAGGCTAATGTCCTGTGTGTTAGGGCCCCTGGGACTGGGCGTCTGGGCCCCACTATCTTATAACAAAGTTGACAAAAAGCCCAGGGCTCAGCCCTCAGGAAATCTGAGAGGCGGGGTATCTAGGCCGGGAGGGCAGGACAGAGGAAAGGAGGGACAAAACACCTCAGGTACATTTGACTTACGCTGGCCCATAAATGTCTAATTGCCGGGGTTTGCTTTAAATGACATGTATGACATGTCATGGGACCACGATTGAAGGCAAACTTGTGTGAACCTGCTCCAAATGGCCACACTTGAAGGCGGTGCTAAAAGCCTGGTGCCAAAATCAAAGTTCCATCCAAATAGAGTGCGAACTTTAACCAAATTAAACAACACTGGTAAAAGAAAATGGGAATAAATGCACGTTTTCATCCACTACTCTTATGTCATGAATTCTTTTATGTATAAATTGAACAGCCAGAGTTGAATGCACTTGCAGAGACAGGCAAAGTGCATTGAACCAAACAAATGTGGATAACAGCGACCATTTTCAGACAGACTCTCCTTAAAGGCATTCATGGAGTTGCTAACATCCTGATGCTTAGCAGGTATGTTTACCACGTTCACTATTAGTTTTGGAGTTTTTTATTTGATCATAAATATATCCAATAGTTCAAAGCTGAAATAAGTAGTCTGTGAATTGATTAGTATATTGATAGAAAACTAAGCTATAACAGTGTTGATAATTAGGGTTAGGATTTTCAAGCAAAACTTACCTCTCAATTATGAAGATTTTCTGCTTTTCTTTTTCTTCCATGTTAAAAAATTGTTCATCGTTGGATTTTAGACTGTTGGTCAGACTAAACATACAATCTGAGGATATCACTTTGGGCTTCATTTAATCTTTTAACCATTCTACAGACCAAATGATTAATCAATTAATCAAGAAAATAATCTGCACATTACATCGCTATTTGCTGCACTACAATTATTGTTGAGACATTTTACTAAAATACAAAAATGTCAACCTAACTTCAGCACTACAGGCAAAGTTAGGGGACCACCACAGTACAAGAGCTGTGTAAAATGGGCATGGGCAAAATGGCAAAGTGTGTGGAAAGAGAGGGGTTTCGATTATTGGACAATCACTTAATTTTAAGAATAAAATTCTCTATATCTGACAAATGTGTTGGCTGAGTGATAAATGTGTTGTTATTGAATCCAAAGCAGGAGATAGAATATGGAACTTTTCCTCCTAATATTTACTGGAGGAAGAGTTTTTTTATCTGTATATATATTTTTTTCCGTTTCATGTTTTTTTGTTTCCCATACCAATGCAGGTCCATTGATTTGAAGTGAGTAATGTGACGATCTTGTGGATATCAGGATAAGCTACTGATCAGCACCTTAGCAGGCGGGCGTTCAGTCTTTTGCTCTAGGACACTTCAGCACCGAGGAATCTGTGCGTCACTGCACACATGTAGACACACACACACTAACAATGCACTCACTGTAGACTTTTGCTAACAGATAGACAACAATATGACACTGGCACACGCACACACAAACACACACACACACACACACACACACACACACACACACACACACAGAGCTACCTGAAGGCCTCTGGTCACCATGATTTCCTCCCGTCGAGGAACTAAAATGTTGTATTTAGCTGATTTAATACATCATCTTTCTCTTGGGCACACCCTTAAACTATTATTCACTATTTTACAATCATCTTTCATTTTCACTCCAGTGCCACGTCTCACTAGTTGGCAGCATCCAACAGAAAGGTCTTCCTGGCAGCCTCGACTTCAGTTTAGTGCTTTGTACCTCGAACAAATCGCAGCGTCCTGTGACGGCCATGAGCAGGAGTTCTTGAGAAAGTGGAGAGAATCATTGCAAGGGGTTTATGCTGGAGGCCAAGTGTCTCTGCTGTTAATGCTGCCTCTCAGCTGACCTTCCAGTGACCTGCAGAGAAGAGGCCCCTTCTTTGCCTGAGGACCAATTAATGGAGAGAACAAGACGAAAAGAGAAACATTTACTGAGTTGTTGTGGCGCAAAATAATAATCCAAAAGTCAGACACAATGAAAGAAGAAAGGGAAGCTGTGAGGAATAGAGGAATAAAAGCGAGTTGGTAAAAAAAGGAAGTGTGTTGAGGCTCGTGTTTGTTTATTTAACTGATCAGGTTGTCTTGGGCAGAGCTAAATAGCATTAGAGGCTCCGCTTTGAACCCAGCCACAGCTTACAGCTCATATGTTACAACTCCAGCGTTTATTTTTACATTTTTTACAGCACTCACCTCCCCCAGGCCGACCACAGCTCTGATATCTCACTCAGTGCACTGGAAATGACTGCAGTCAAAAGTGATAATAAGCTAAATATGCAAAATCGGACATGC
>JAPMOB010214264.1:0-19912 GCA_029875015.1 Lepomis gibbosus
TTGTAAATTTGGGTCCCGGGGAGACACCAAATTTCTCTTTTGGGTCTTGAGCTGAAAAAGTTTGGGAACCACTGCTCTATTGTATCGATACACGGACGCCAAGTATCGATCTTTTATTAGATAAGTTGTACATTAGAATTTTACTTTTTTGGCACTATAATAATAAAATCAATTGCTTTTCCAGTCCGCTAGAAAAACAGTTTTCCTTTGGGGACACAATTAAGTAAGAAGCAGGCTGCGGTTCAAAATATGGCTTTCCTTCCACGCAGCAGAGGGGATAAATCTGAAGCCAATGCTTCTCTCATAGAGTTAATGTCAAGCACATGAAATAATAATGACACCAAATGGTTCTTCTTCTTTAATGTTAACACGGTGGGACCCCACTTGCAGAACTCTGAGTGCAGACTAGAGGAACAGAGCGACAGATAATGTCTCTCTTGGCGGAGTAATGCTCATAAAACACGGCCCTCTGCTCTTAAAAATGTCCTGGAGTAGAACGGGAAAAAACCTGATTGAATAATGTTGCACCATAAGCCCCTAATCCCACGGCGGATTTCTCTTCTCCTCAAAGACTCGCAAAAATGCTGACTGCACACTCCCAAGGATGGGAAGAGTTTGAGAGGAGGAGGAGGAGGAGGAGCGTGTCGTGGAGGAGGGAAAATGAGGAGAGAGAGTCAGGAAAGAAACGGGACGCAGCCAGAAACCACAGCGCTCGACAGGGAGAGACATCTGGGGAGGGACGGCGTCACAAAAAGGTGCCCATGATAAAAAAAAACTCAAAGAGTAAAATAACAGAGTTGACAATGAGCTTTTGTGGCAGGATGACGGTGTTCCAGTAACTACAGCTGAAATTAATACATTTTATTTTGGCTTCCAGCGACTCTGAAAACAAGATAATTGAGATTAAACGATTATCGTGCCTCATTCATTCAGTTTGGCAAAGCCGCCCTCGCTTTAAACCGCAGACATGTAAGATCTGTAACTTTAGCGAGCCGGAAGAAGAGGAGACCGGGTGACGAGGAGCGCCGAGTGAAGAAATCAGAACGTTTCACACCTCCGCTCATGAATAGAAAATGCAGAACAGATGAGCTGCTGAGCCGAAAACATGCTTACGGGGTAATTTGCCTCTTCTTTTCAGGCTGGTTGACATGTTTTAAAGGAGTGCCTTTCCCTCAGTTTATCTGTGTGGACTGAGGCTTAATGTGCTCCTCAAAAAGAAGCCTCTTCATTTTAATTGTAACGGCTATCGGACAAAAGTGTAATTGCACGGTTTATCCGGCACGCCTGAATTCACCAGGAGAAAAAGTGTAGTGCTGAAAAGAGAAAACTACTTTTCCCTCTTTCAGTGACTTGCCAGTTAAGTCTGAGTCAGATCTTGAAAAGAGGATGAATTATTCATTGCACCTATTTATCCAGAGTTCTGTTGAGCATGCACGGTCACATTTATAGAAAAATATAAAGCCTTCAGGAAAGCTGTTTCCACACGTATCTCTCCTTCTACGGTATCGGCAATATTCCACTGTTCAGTACTTCAGTTTGATTTTACCATCTTAAATCCACGACAGGCTGACTAAGCAACGTGCTTGGTCTTTAATAAAGACTAATCATTATTTTAATTGTGGATTTATCTGTAGAATGTCAGGAACTGGTGAAAAAGAGATGACCTCCTCAAATGTCTCAAAGAGATTTTTCATTTTACAGTCAAAGTTTGTAATTTACTGTAAAAAATGCATGTTGGCGGCTCGAAGATTTGAGGTTCACCGTCTTCAACGACACATATACAGGAGACCGAAACTCCACCACCACCCGAGCCACTGCCGACCCCAGACCCGGAAAGTAACATGGTCACGGTCAGCTTTCTGCAGGAACCTTTCTTAAACATAAATGATTGATTTAATTTAAATGGTCTTTAAGAAAAAACAAAATGTTCCAGGGTGGTGTCACTCTCTGTATAAGGGAACTGGACCCGGTGGATCAAGACAATTAGGCAGCATGGTCCCCCGGGGACCTCTTTGTTTTTTACTCTGCACCAGAGGAAGCCGCGGAAGACGTGACAACCCACCGCTGTCTTACGTCCAAGCATCAACGCACGTCAGACCTTCAGAACACAAACTAATTCACGGCCACACGCCGGCTACCCGACCACGTCTGCCTTCTATCCTCTGACATGTTCGCTGTACTTTTCCCACCAAGACTCATCTTGCTGATTGCGAGGTTTGAACCGGACACTTTCCTCTTGGACATCTACCAGACAAACCTCTCTTGGCCACACGCTGCAGATGACTGACTGATTTACGTTCTGGCGAGCGCTTGAGAGGAAGAAAAGCAGCAGGCAGTCACAGCTCATATTGGTGCATCCTCGTATCCACAACTCAATTTAACAGAGAAACTAAATGTAGAATTAAATATTAGTTACTTGTTTTCTCCCAAATAACTTGGCAGTTGTTGAAGCAGAGAAACAGTCAGCAAAGAGTGAATTATGGGAAAAGGATGGAGCTTCACGCTCAGACCAGAAACTCTCCACAGCGCCTTCCATTTACTCCTCTCTCGCCGCCTCCCTCTCGTTCTCACCCGCTCTGCGGCTAACCACCGGCAGCTAATGTCAGACTAGACGGTGACTAGCGGTGTGCTTAAGATTATAGGTTAGCCGGCAGACTGGCGCAGGGACCAATCAGACAGCGACCATCAGCACCATCTCCTGCTGGGTCACTTTTTCGCCGGTTCCTTTACGTCTTCTGGTGTTCAGAAGAAGAGTGCTATTTTTACGAGGGCAGCTTAGTCGTGGAAGCCATCTTTTCCACTGTGGACGATCAGCTGCCTGCAGCTCTTCCACACAGAATGTAAAAGTGGCTTTGTGGCTAACGTCAATAACAAATGTGATTTTACTGGGATAAAAATCTCTCATCACCACAAACACTGTGCGGCCTCTTAACGTAGGGTTGGTTCCAACAGCAGGTTCTGTTTTGGATCCAGTTCCAGGTTGATAAAACATGTTGATTCTCTTAATGAATCCCTTTTTTATAAACTTCTTCAGGCCATTGGGTTCTTGAACGTACACTGATCGATAACATGCCTTGCATGACTTACAAACTGCACTGATGTCACCTGGTACTTCCATTCTGCTGCTACTTTACAGTATTTAGTAAAGCTGAAACAATTCATCGATTAAATCGATTACTAAATTGTTTAATCCATATAACTACACAGCACAGTGTTTCACAGGGACATCTATTGCTGACGCACATCGCGCTGACACTGTGAACACGACGTGATTATGATGCTGCTGTTTGCAAAGTGGAGGACGAGAGAAAACAGCGAGGGACGAAGAAGAAAGTGACCAAAGTCTGGGATTATTTCAAGCTAAAGAAAACAACAACTCTTACTGACCAAACTTATGTCGTCTCGGCAACAGCACGACGGCGCCTGATCAGAAAGCAGCCGATGTTCTGCCAGCGGACCACAGACTAGGTAACAGTAACTTTAGCATTTAACTGAAATCATGACTGACTGTTGAGTTGTACACAGCTGATCCCGTTACGGGGGGCAAGTAGCGTGCTTCTTAAACGACGCATCGATGAATCGTTGAAATAATCTATAGAAGCGCTGATAACTAAAATCGTTAGCTGCAGCTCTGGTATTTAGTATTTTTGTATGGTTTGCTATTTCAACAAGTCACGCATAAATAAACTCAGTAACTTTAGGATATTACCCCCTACCTGGCTAGTTACTGTGTCTTATATCAGTGACAAACGCCATCGAGTCCATCGAGTGTCACTACAGCCTAGTTCACACTTCACGATTTTACGCCTGATTTGCAGGTCGCTCAGCTCGTTGACTGAGGGGCTGCGATCAGGGGCGAATCCGAACCCGATCGTCACAAGACAATTATGTCCCGTCAAAGATGCCGGCCAGATGTCTAACACGCTAAATATCTGGAGCCGTCTGCCGACTCGACATCCACATCCAGCCAATGAGAGCAGGCGGCTACTTTTACTCCCCTCCAGCTCTCTGTAGCTCGGACGATCCCCGCTGCCTGCAGGAGTTCATCCAATATCTCATCTAGATTCTTTCCTTTCTAATAAAAAACATCACCTGTGGTTTGGCGTCATTTCCTGTGTCACGTTTCAAATTGTGGTTTGGGGCCCAGACAGAGCCGCTGTCAGCTCGTGTTGCAGTGGTGTAAGTCTGCACTAGGCTTCAGATCGCTGGTGAGAAATGTGACGCACCGCCCTGTGACGTCACTCTACATTTACAAAGACTGTGTTTTTGTAGTTTAACAAGACGAAACGCAGCGAGTCTGTTTCTGTACGCTGAATCTGCCACTTAAACTCATATCCAATCAATAACTGAAGATGATCAAGTTACAACTTCAGAATCAGAACTCTCAGGATCAAGTAGCTCATTGTGTTGGACTCAGGCGGCTCTGGCCATCAACATTCACCATCTTCTGCTGCTGATCTATTTTTGGGGTTGCAGGTGAGGGATTTGAAGCGAGCTGCCACTCAAAGCTGTTCCTGCACATTCATGCAACAAAGAAAACAGATCTCAGTTGAATCATTGAGTTTTAGTGATCTTTGACTTTGGTCACCAATGCTAAACGCTGAATCTAATTAAGGGATTCAAACGAATTTGGATTCAACACTTGACGCTTCCACTACAACAGTCTCTGCTACCTGCCCTCTCTGATTTCGTCTTCTTTACGCACTCCGTCTTTGTTCCACCTTTGAAAACATCTGAGAGTTAAGCTAGCAGGTGACCTCAAAACACTACCACAACTTCAAAGTGGGCTTCAAAGGCAGCTGCGGACGGACTGGACGTGTATGATCTACCAACTACTCCAAACACTGATGTTGTGAAATGCAAAGTGTTTGAAAAAGTTTCCTCCGCAGACGTAAGGCAGAAGCAGCACATGGAGATCCCCAGTGGAAAGTCAAAGTGCCGTGTCGTCAGTCAGGTTCTCACTCAGTCTTTTGTAGCAGTGGCATCAACAAGAGGAAACAGCGTGTTGAGGCTGTGCCACTGCCTCATGGAGAAATGTTCACATGCAGGTCTACGTTTCAGATTTAACGGCAGAAAAACCGCCACAGAAAAACTAAAAAAGGTTTAACGAAGGCCAACAGGGGTCAGGAATTCGTTCCAACTATGCACAGCTTCAACTTTTGTGACATCTCCCACATGGACCAGCGGGAGCTTCAGAGTTGGATAAAACATCTTCTGGCCCTAAACTCCCGAGACAGTATTTTAAAATCCAATCTATAGGAGAGGAGAAATCTCTGCAGATGTCAGAGAGCTGGTGGAGGACGCTGACCTTTGCAGCTGGGCTGTAGCTGTCAGATCAGTTTTGGGGAATTAAAAGAAAAGCCAGTTGGACAGAGAGGAAGGAAAGAATGTGTGTGTGTTTGCAGGGCCTGTGTGAATTATCTGTGTGCAGTGTGTTTTCAGCACGTGTATGAGTGCGTTCTTACCCTGCTGCTGGGCGCTGAGCAGTGTGGGGTCAACAGTGGGCACTGATCGGGGGAGAGGCACTGGTTTAACGGCGTCTGCTGGTCAACAGAAACACTTCAAATTAAGACAAATACTGAAAAAGAAATGCCCATTAATGAAAACTTCACTCGGAGAAACGGCGTTAAGCATGAAGACCTCTGGCAGCCGCAGGAATTTTGACTATAAAAACATTGGGACGTTGCCACTGGACACGACTACCAACAGCGTTACTGTCAACCTGAGGCTCCACCCACTCCTCTGCGTTTTGGTTTTGACCTTTTGCTGCGTTTGATCCTCCCGTCCAGACTAAAACGGCGAAAACCTAAAACGGAGAAGTTTGGAAAAGCTGCCGACCCCGTTTTAAAACTCCGGGTAGCGTTTTAGTGCAGACGGGCAAAAACAAAGGACTTAAGAAAGAATGGCGCAGACGCTCACGTTCGGCTCTCTGATTGGCTCTCGTAAGTCATGCAAAGCAGAAACACGTTGCTGCTGACTGAGTTTTAGTTTTGGTATTTTTCTTAAAAAATTCTGTACTGTGTAAATAACACGTGTACTGTGCATGCCGCCCTTTACTTTGTGACGACTCCCAGTCCGTTTTCCCACCGCCACCGCCGCTTTTAGCTCCCCTGTCACATTCAGTAACAGTCCCAGCTCCTTATTGGTCCATGCAAAATAAAATCTGGTGCGGTTCTTTGTCTGCATTTCTTTATTCTTTCGCCAAACCTTCTGTAACTACAGAACAGACCATCTGCTTCACGTTTACACCGACACACGCACGCCCAGTGTAAGTGAACGGCCGCTAGATCAACTCTGATACGCAGCTAAAACGCCGCTGTGGACGGAGATCGTGCTCGTTTTAAAAGGTTTTAAACAAAACAAAACCAGAGTAGTGCGGACGGGGCCTTAGTTTCCTTTGACCACGACTGTTTGCTGACTTTAATCATGTGGTTACATAAACTCAAACCGTGATGGTTCCACTAAATTAAAGTAGAAGAGAACTCCAGAAGCCCTCAAAATAAGTTAAGTACAAAGGTTCAAGTTCGAGCTGTTTACACTTTGAGTTTTCATATGTTATTTATTATTCAAAATAAAAGCCCTGTAACATGCAGGCTGACTCCGCGCTCAGAGAGTCACACTCAGACTCTTTAGTCATTAACTGGACGTTGAAGTGTAATTTTTGACTATTGTGCAATAGTTTTTAAGGATTTAAATCCTTATTCACTATTTATTCATCACACGTGTGTCACATACTGGAGAACAACCGCCAACATTTTTATTCTTATTTCCTTGTGTAGCAATGTGAGCAACTGTAACAATAATTGCCACTCAGGGATTAATAAAGTCTTTCTGAAGTGTGACCATGTGTGCAAACACACACGGCGTCCTCTCTTTCCCACACACCGAAGCGGCCGCGATCTGTGTCACTCTCACCTCCTCTGACAACGACCAGACGAGCACCGAGGTCAACCTCTGATACTCGTTTCATTTAATCACATCTTCCAGCATCAACCGCAGCCCGTCTCTCTCTGTGTGTGAAGAAAGGGTTTGTGTTTTCTGGTGCCAGCTCTTTGTGCAGAAGCTCAAGTAATAATCACCCTAAATGACCTTTTTCTGTGTGAAGCACACGCAGACTAATCCCCACACTTTGTCTAGTGCTCCATCCATCATCACAGGAAACAAAAAACTTCCTCTCAGCCGTGCACACGCGTTCACGAGGAGGAGGCGGCGGCGCCTTCAGTCGTGTAACCCTTTGTGTCTTTACACTCTGGTTTGCCACAGGGGAACGATTAATTCTCGCTGTGAGCACAGGTTGAGTGGATGAATCTTTATGTCAACATCTCAATAATTAGAGTCATTGCTGAACTTTACATGAACTCCGCTTCACAAGTAAAACCTGACTGCAGATAAGATCCTCCGATCCTCCCTTTGCAGCGCTGTCCTCCTCTTGATTTCCTCAGGAGGACATCTGCAAACATTTGCACAAGTGCAACGGCCTGAAAACAAACACGCACACTCTCGGCGTGAGGAGAGGGAGTGTGGTATTCGGTGCAGTGCCAGAACATTGTAAGGCCGTCACGTACTCAGCGTTATCAGGGGAAATTAGTGAAAAGGACGGATTCCAAGAGAGACGATAAGAAGAGCTGCTGAGTCACAGCAGTGCCAACCATGTTCTTCGGCTTAGGCTATTGATTTATGGGAAAATAAGGAGAAGCTGGAAACAGCATGTCAGTAATCACTATCACACTATTGTACCGTTATATCGTATCACTGGGTTAAAGGAACAGTCATCGCAGACCCACCCGTCTTTCCAGGGAGTTTCAGATACAGGCCAGTAAACGCATCACAGCTGGACCTGGACCTGCTTGGCTCGCAGCCAATAAGGCCAACTAAGAACCTCAGAAACTCCACTCGGCAGGTTTATTTAGTTTATAGTTGTTATGGCAACCGGCAGCGCCTGTAGAAGCAGCAGCTCCTTCAAACTTCACTACACTTCTTGTTTTTCATCTGTTTTTCCCCCAGCTCTGCAGCCGAAGAGGAGGTTTTTGGTTAAAAGAGCAGCCGACCTCAGACGATCCACCAGACAGATCAACCGGACCAGGTACCACGGCGGGTCCGGTGATCGCTCAGAAGAGAGGAAACGGAGCCGGACCAGCTTGGACTTAATTCTGCTCCTAAAGAGCCGGTCTGGACAAAACGGGACTCGGGTTGATCAACCAACGGAAACCAGAGACTGTCGATCCCACATCTTTGTTCCGAGCCGTCAGCCCAAGACTCCGACAAGACGAGAGGAGGTGGGCTCTGTGTTTTACAGCGGTGATGCTTGGTGCTCAAACACAGTCGAGATGGACTCACAAATGTCAGATAAAGCAGATTATCATCCTGCAGAATGTTCTGAGGGATACGTGGATCTATATATGTTTATAATTCACCACCATAGTCACCATATTTTATAATTATATGCTGAGTGCTGCTGTGTAATGACAAATAAACAACCTTGTACTTCTTTAGAATAAAAGCTGCTGCTGTTAATCGACGGTCAGTTATGGTGAAAACTGAGTGAAACCTGCTCCTGAGGTCTAAAGATCTCATGATCACCCTTTGACCCATCTCAGGAGTTAGTGTGGCCATTAAAGCTTTGCACCATCTTACCTGTGGGTGGAGGCAGCTCGGCCGGAGTGTTGGCCGGCGCGTGGGCCCCCGGTGGGATGTGGATGTTGTTGAAGTTGGTGGTGGGGGCCGATGGCCCCTGACCCGGACCGGGAGTAAAGCCGATATCCGGGGCGGGACCCGGCCCCAAACTCTGGTCCTGGTTGTCCTGGTAGTCCCTGAAGGAACCCCCGTGGGAGAGACCTTGGCCTGAGAAACCTTCAGCTCCGTACTCATCTACCAGAGAGACAGAAGGAGAGAAGACGGCGTTGAGACTGTTGCACCTTTCAGTCTCTTTTGAGGAACAAAGTTAAGACAGTTCACAAAATGAGAGCGTGCTTTAATGCTTTACGAACACCCTGAAGGTCGACGTTCCAACAACAACGGTTTGCTGTAGAACATCTTTCCTAAGTCATCTTGCTGCAGCCTGCTTCCACACCTCTTGAATTGCTGCCAACATCTCTGATCGTTTCTGATTCAGGCTCTGTGTTCATTGCTGGCTGTTTGTCTCAGAAACAACTGAGCCAATCAGAGCTTCGTTAGGCGGGATCAGGAACGTGGACGCCATCTTCCTGTGCCTGAGCCAGAAAGCAGCGCCGGCCGACCATGACAACATGTTCCGGTTTTGCTCGCACGTTGAGTCTTTTTGGGAGAGCGAAGCATCTGATTTTATTTTATCTTTATGGCTGCAAGCAAAAAACTGTTACTGGACTCAGTCTCCAGAGAAGCCTCCTTTACAAAAGATGATTGACACCCTCTCACTACTAAAGAGACAAGTGTGAAATATAGTGGAAGAAGTGGAACTGTTGTTCTCCTTCTTGTTTTAAACATTAAATTGTGACAGCGCCTAAATCCTTGTGAACAGTACCTGAGTAGTGTCTTTATTTATCTGAGCTGATCCTGATTTTATTCTGCGTCTAATGTTGTGTGACGTTAAAATGCTACGAAAAGAACAATTTATGGGAACAACTGCAGATAAGATATAAACACATTTATGGTCCAACTTGAGAAATAACACCTTGAGGAACATTTACATATTTCTTGAGAGTGCTTGTGTCGGGGATACTTTCTCACAAACTCTTCTAAGATTGCTGAGCGAAGCTGCTGGGACGTTGTTCCGATTGTTCTGCTCAAAATAACCTCAACAAACCCCAACAACAAAGAAGTTTTTTTTTTTTAAGAAACTGGCAAAGTAAGAATAAAGGACACAATGTTGGACGACATAACTTAATATTATTAACCAGGTTCTTTGGGTCAAGCTGCAGATTAGGTGAATGAGAAAACAAAAAAGGCATTACGGTCTGTCTCTCAGATTAACAACACCGTTACAGCGTTTGCCCTGAAGCGGCCCGTCCCTGATGCGTTCATCTAATTGCTTCCCCTTTGCTTATACAGAGGTGCTAAAAAGATATGAGGTGCTGTAGGAGTGAACGTTTGCTGCTACAGAAGCGTTCAACAGACTGGTGAAAACCCCTTCAGGTGATTCAGAAACGAGTTTAGGCGAAATGATTAGAATTCATGGGGATGAGATTGAAGTGGCCGGCCAGAGAGTGTAAATCACATCCACGGAGATTCAATCAGAAATTGGTTTCAGATGAGAAATGGGGCATGAAGCAGGGACTTTTCATACTTTCCCTGTACGCAGCAGGACTGCTGATGACTGCAGCATATTATTATTATGCTTCTGCATTTGTTCCATCTCAATTCTGGACGTAAGAACGTGCTGAAGGACATTGCACAAAACTTTGTGTTTGTTCTTTACCTCACCGAACAACATTTACCACCATTCAGTATAAAAAAGGTGCAGAAACGCAGCCGGCCTTTGCGTGTTGTGAGGAACGGCTGTTTCTACGATGAGCGACATTTCCAATGTGCTCACTGATCACACAGATCTATTCTATCTATCTCACTTTTAATATTTTCAGGCTTGGCACATGCTCGGTTGGTTCCATCGCTGTGTAAATTAAATTTTTAAAGTTTTGAAAAATAATACACAAAAAGACCTTGTTGAATTAATTTTTCAAGCAAAACTTGAGCCCTCTCAGCCACCATAGTTCAGCAGTATGCTGAGCTCTATGAAACCTGTACACCGGTATGTAGTTTGACTAGAACTCAAACTACTAAAATGATAGACACTTGTACAAGGTAATGGAAAATGGAAACCATACTTTGGTGGTTCCTTTTTTTATCTCTTTACTTAAGATTTCCCTTAAAGTCTTTCAAAACAAAGAGGAAGATCTTGGGTAGATATCTACATTTCTGTAGATATGATTATATGAGTGTGCAGCTTGTATAACAGTGTAAATCTGCTGTCCCCTCAAAATAACACGTCACACAGCCATTAATGTCTAAACCGCTGGCAACAAAAGTGAGCACAGGCTCACATTAATGTAAATATTTGATTATATCTTTTCATGTTTCAACACTGAAGAAATGTCACTTTGCTCCAGTGTAAAGTAGAGAGTGTACAGCTTGTATAACAGTGTAAATCTGCTGTCCCCTCAAAATATCACACAGCCGTCTACAATAGAGGACAAAAAGTGAGGACAGCCCTAAGTGAAAATGTCCTAAATCCTAAATCTCTGAACTAAAAAAAATCAGGTCTGAATTCAAACAATATTACTAAGCTTGTTTGCTAAATATTTAGTCAAAGCTGATCCATGGTAGAAAGTGCATATTTGTCTCATCTTGCCGATAAAGAATTACAGTAACTGAATAGTTCACTGGAACAAATTGCTACAAAATTTAAATCATCAACCACAGATATGTTAGAGATTAGGACTTAACTTATGTAAGATCTCAGAGAGTTAGAGAAACACCACCAGAGAAAAGAAATGAATAAACAAAATAATAAAAGACAGAGAGAAGCGTTTAAAAAGAAAGACGATAAGAAGGAAAGAAACGGCCTCTGGAGTTTTCATCCCCCCAATACGAGCCTCGCGCTGAAAGCTTCGCCACACCTAACGCAAAGAAAACATTTCTTGACGGCCAAAAGGTGTTTTGACAGATTAAAAAACGCCGGCTGGATTTGCAGACACAGGCTGGATCTGACACCGTGTTAAGACCCGACCTCGGTCATTACTGCGTTACAGGCAGGAAGGCTGGCGGGCATTAGGAGGAGATCTGACACTCAACAAACACTAGCTGGCAGATTTAGTCTTTCATTAAAGTGTTATACTTTGTTTTTTCAGAGAAAGTTAAGTGAGCACTTTCTCTGCTTCTCTACATATTCACGGCTACGTGGACGGACGGACGGACACACAGGGACTACATTACTTTACTGCTGACATGTCGTTAGTAATAATAATATTAGCAGACTGGACGAAGTGTCTTCATGAGACTGTTTGTGGCAGATGGAGTGAGTGTGTGTCCTGTGTGTTTTCTCGACCAGGACTGGATTAAGACTGAGGTTTAGTGCTGCTATTTGAACAAGCTGAATAAACAATAAGATAACAGATCATCGATCAGAGGTGCAGAATCAGAGCAGCAAGGGAGCAGCGAGCACACATCCATCACTTTTCACCAGCAAACACAACAGCTGTGAGTCAAAATCAGTATTGATATTTCGCGATAATAAGGAACTCTTTATTTTTAGAGGAACATGACCAGGGGTGGAAATAAACTTTTTGGACTGGTAGATTAAAGAAATCCACCGGCCAAACATATTTTTTACCGGCCAAAATAAAAACTTGCCTTTTGTCAAGTAAACATTTGTTTCTGTACTTTTAATTGAGATAATAAAGTATTCTGTCCAATACAAACTTTAAAAAGACACCAGATGGAAACTTATAGCAACATTTATTTAAGATGCTTATTGATCACACACAACAAAAAACAACGCTGACCACCAATGTGGCGGGTAGCCTTCCAACATTTAGACACCAAACGGAAAATCTACCCGCATTTGGCGTTTTTGCGGGTGTTAATTTCCAGCCCTGGACATGACAGTAAGATCAGCCTAAGTCCCTCACTTCCTCTTGTACGGTCAACGTGGAAAGGCTAATTTTTCTTTATCCAGTTTAAACTGTGCACTGAATTGTAACATACGACGTTTGTTTATTAAAAAAATAATTTTGTCCTTCAAGGAAGTGTAGTTAAATGAACTACATCTCTCGGCTCGCACAATATACGTCTGCAACATGTTAACACAGTAATGCTAAGCTAACGCTCATCGCTTGGTTGTTACTAGCAAGGCAACTTAGCTATGTTCCACGCAGAGATGTTTCTCACCTGATGTGTTAAATCCAACCAGTCTTGGTCCTGAAAACACGACATCTACACATGGAAGTTATTTTACGTTAGCTTCACAAACGTGGTCCTTGTAATTACGTATTTTCAGAGTCTTATACTTCAACAGTTTTACTTCTAAATGCGACTTCCTTGGCTTTCAAATGTATTTTTTTTTGACATTGTGTAAGTCAGGACACAAGTCAAACGGGATCAAAAAATTTGTTGTCTCTTGCCGTTGACTACCGTACATGTTTCTGAAGTAAGGTCCCATGGTGGTCCACCTCCTGTGCAGAGAGCCAACGTTTAGCTTCAAGGATCAGAATAATCTGTATGGACTGCCGGTTTGTTTACAGCTAATCTGATTATCTGACTGCTCCTGTTTCTGACTTCTTTTTATTAACGTCTTCACCGATCTCAATATTCAGGGTCCTGTGATTCCTGTAGTGTTAAATCACGGACAGTCACGGAATTTGAAAACAAATTGTTATCAACTGTAAAACCAGATTATCGTGGGATCTGCCAAAATGCGGATGCAATTTAAAGAAATCAGTAATTAAGTAATAACCTGTTCATAAGGGTAATTCACAAAACATGCACTCATTGTGAATTGTCCTCATAAATAATTGCACACACCTTTGATTATTTCTTTATGCATGATACATCAAATTCAAATGTTTATATTTTCTTATTGAACTGTTGACGGCCCCAAATGTTTTAAGTACTGATAAAAAAAATGGACGGCTACGAAAATAAAGTCAGTGTGTAATAAACCCTAGTTTTCCTTTTGCAGAGTTTTGGACAGGGACAAGAGGCGTACATACCAAGAATAAATGCATTTGGACGCCTGGCTGCATGTTCAGCCACGTGCGTTCAGAGAAGATTAACAGCAGATGGAAAGATGACTCGTTAACAGTGTGTGTGTACATGTGCTATCATTTAGACTGCGGGACAACATAACTTTAAAAAAGGAAAGAAGATTAGAATTAAGATTAGCAAGGGAAACTACCAGCAGCCAAGATATGAGTGTGCCGGTTGTAGCTTCTGGTTGGACGGTATGTTGGTGAACTAACCGCTCTGGTGGCTAAAGCCATGATTAGGAGCTTTTTATTCTATTCTAAAAATTGTATTTGGTTGGTGTTATGGCTGGTGAATTTTGGAAATACGCAGCCTCTGTGGCCGGTTTGGGCTGAAAAGGTCTGCTTCCTGCCGTCCTGAAGAAGTCTTCCTTATTTACAGGACAACTGCTCTGCTGCTGGAGACTGAGCGGCTCCTCCGGGACACTTTTGACGATAGGAGCTCTGCATACTTCTGTTCTTTCAGTCAGTCATCCAGCTGCTCTTAAAGTTATGTTGGCTGGCAAACATCACCAGTGCAGAAAGGACATTTTGGTCATTTCTCCACGGGTCCTGGTTCAGACCGACCCCGGCAGACCTGAGACCACAGTGTCTCAGTGCCCAACATGTTGGTCTGTGACCACAGAGGAAGTCGTCTATGCCCAGCTCTCAGTGAAATGACTCTTTAGTTTCACTAAACATGTTCATGTTTGGTCTTTCCTAAGGGATCAAGTTACATAACGCGACCCACCGATCCCCCCGGGACTCGCTAAGTTTTGTTTTTTATTCACCTTTTTACAGCTGCTTCTTGTCTGTGGGAAAATGTCTGCTGTGGCCACTAGTAGAATTGGCTTCAAAGCACAGAGCTCTTCCTGGAGGCTTGAAGGTTATTGTGGTGCTCCCGAGCCGACCAATCACAGTTCTTGCAGTTTGTAACGTCACAACGTGTAGTTTCATTTTTGGGGAGGTGCAAAGATGCAGAAAACCGGCCTTTAGGTCAGCATTCACACGGCCTTCTTTACATGCTGTAAATACATCATCTAGTCAGTCCTTAATAATGCCGCAGTGGCGCAGTGGAGAGACATGGGTTTGATTCCCACTGCGAAACGTCCACCAACGCTGGTTTGTCCAGAGGAGTGTGAACTCTGACACACAAGTCTCTTTGGATGAAAGCTCAGTGAGTAAATGTAATGCAATAACATTAATTAGCTGGTCAATCACCGTTAACGAACAAGCTTTCCAGTGTCTCAGTAAAAAAACAAAGTCCCTTGCGTCGCCGTCCGTCCCTCAGCTTCTCCGTGTGTCTCACTGGATCTGACTGCTTCACAACCTCTTCGATATGTTTTCCTCTGACAGCTGGATCACAGAACACGTCCTTTATATTTTTTTCAACTCAGCATTGGAAGTTGTTTTCTCTCTCTGCACCCCCCCTCCCTCCCTCCATCCATTCCTTTCCTTTTGCTAAACCCGTCCTCCTCCCAGCCAATGGAAAGTCAGACTACAGCTGCTGTGAGACAAAGGTTTTTCTGTAAGGACCACTGGTATATTTGTGAGTCGGTGAGTGTGTGTGTAATTGTGAGGCAGTGTGTGTTTCAGCCGCAATCATACTGCTCCCCAGGTGTCAATTAACCTACTTAAACTGGTTCATATCACTGCTGAGTCATGAGTTTGCCATCTTGTTTTTAAGTAGGTATACAGTCTGCAGACCCAAAAGCGTGTGCAGTCTTAGTCTGAGTCCATTCTGAGCGACGAACAAAGCTTAACAGTCATTTAATCAAGCGTTAACAACAATTTCAATGAGTATAGTCATAACTGGTTAGGGGCCACAACAACATACAGTTAGTTAACCTGTTGGAAACCGCCAACTCTTTGCCCCTATTTCCAGGAAAAACGGCTAAAATAACATCCGAAATTGAATCAGGAGTAACTCCTCAACCATTTGGCCTGGATGCATAATTCTGAAGCAGACCACCAGCAATAACATCTGTCCCGCGGCCAGACTGCTTTGATAGCAGACAAAAATAAAAGGTAGATAAATTGATAGCGGCTGGTGCCGAAATAGATCTGAGTCATGACGGCTACAGTTACTCGCACAATAAGACGTTGTGCCTCTAAAATAAAGCGCAAGAACGTTTTTTGCTGCAATGCTTCATGTCCACTTTATTGAGAGCTTTTACTTTGAAGAGTTCTGCCTCATTGAGTCTCTGGCTGCTTGACATACATCTGAAAAAGCCGTCAGTAAAGGTGGGATTGGATTCCCCTGAATGTCCTCAGGGAAATTAAAGTAAGAGTCCACATGTTTATGAATGCGGATCAAACGCCAGAGCATGTACCCACTGCAGCACGGGCTTTATGTGAGCATGTGCAAAAGTGTCCTTTTATTCAATTTGTTTAAAAAGCAAGAAACAAATCTGCAATACGATGGACTCAATCTCACAACCTACCTATCAGGAGTCCAGTGTAGTACCGAATGAGCTGAACGTGCAAGTGATTTGAAAACGTTTGACTTTGTTCTGGCTCGCCATATAATAGCTTGAAAAAAATTTGGCCTGATGCCAGACTTGAACTTGCCGACCAGACCGTGAAAGGGGCGTGATTCCAAAGCAGCGAGAGAATGCAGGAACAGCTCCCAAGATGGCGCCCGCCGATACTCGGAGCAACAATTAAATTTTTGGACTTAAAACTGCAAATTCAGCAAAAGTAACTCAGCGGTTTTGACGATCGTGGGCGAGAGTGTTAAAAAATAGTAAGTCACAAGTTTGACGGATATTTGGTGTCTAAGAGAAAACTTAGTGTTTGCTCAGAAAGTCAGTCAGACAGAATCATGGACGGATGTTCCAAAAGCTAGTGGTGAGCCTGAGGCTGTGTTCGAAACGGAAGGCAGCTGCCTCGCTGCCTCGATACCGTCACAGACAGCTGCTTCAGAAGGCGTCACTTTCAAATGAAGCAGCTCTGTTTACGCTCGTTTCGAACAGCAAACGTGTGACGTCAGAACGCCGACCTGCATCTCTTCTGGCTGTCAGAAGAGACGCTAGCCTTAGCATAAGCTAACTAGCTATTGAAAAGCCAAACGGCTAACAGACGCCTCATAACTCAGACTTAAACTTGGCTGGTTTCAGTCACGGGCTGATATGATAGTTCAGTGTTTAGTTCTCGCTAGATTTTCAAGAATCGAAGCGAGAAAACTTCTAAAAACTTTTAAAAACGTATATTCGGCGTACAAATTCGGCTTGTTCGTCCGCCATCTTGACCGGTTTGCGAAAGCTCCGGCGGCCGCAGCCGCACAGCTTTATGGGTAATAGCCAGCATCAAGTCACCATCGACGCTGCCTTCAGATCTGGCCGTTACTGGGGCAGCTTGAAGGCGTCTCAGGAGACAGGAAGAGATTGTTGGAGCCGTTTCGAACAGCACTCGATGCCTCGCCGTCCTGTTAGACACCTGCTGAGGCAGCAGTTTAGCCCGTTTTAAACCAGGGTGTCCCCGTGGTGTTAGACAGTGCGCCATGTCACTGTAATGTCTCTGGGTCGACTGCAGCTGTCACACCACTCGATCTCCTGTCATGTTTCTTGTCAAATCTTTAAAATCAACACATTTTAAAGAGCTGGAGCTTTGGGTGAAACCCCAACCACAAAAATGACCTCCACAGTCAACAGTCGCTCTAAAATGATCACATCAGTAAAGAATGCTTTCTGATAGGGGGGGCAGATGTGCTCTCTCTCTCTCTGTCACACAAACAACAAACATCTGGGCTGATGGTGTGTCTGTAAGAAAAGACAGAAAGACGTAATGCTGATGCAGACCAAAGAAAGAAAGAAAGCGGGGAGTGCGACACACACTCAGACACGTGCTGGGTGGATGATATGAGCTGGGCGCTGGTGGTGCAATCCATCAGAGGGAATAGGCTATCATGATGTCATACTGACACAGAGACCCTAATGCACCCTGGGAGTGAAGCAGAGGGCAGCGTATGTAAGCAAACAGCGCGATGAGGGAAAGAGTCCGGGAGCACACGCAGGTGTAAAGCGTGGGTTTACTGTACACGCACGTGCAGCCGAGGGTTTTCTCGCGGTGAGGTCATGGGTGAGCGGTCGACATTTGGGTCAAACACACCCAACGTGTATGTGGAGCGAGAGGGCGTGGGCGAGCAGATGGCCGTTATTTTAGAGAGGAATCGGTCGACATCGGTTCACTGACATGAAAAACACGTCTCGAGTTTCCCCTACAGGGACGGGAACTGTGCGTTAGCCCGTAGGTGTTCATGTCATGAAGCGTTCCTGTTTCCAAGAGGCGTGATGCAATATGAAGCCCTCGCAATGCAATCTGAAAACGAGTCCAGATGCCAGAGTCCCATGCGGCCCAGTGTAAAGTCTACTCTAGTCTCTAGAGTCCTGGAATTACCAGAATAAATCGCACAAGTAACCAAACAGAGAGCTGCAGCCTACGTTTCACTTCTCCATCTCCTCCTCAGGGATCAGAACTCACGTACTGAAGGAATCAATAAGGGGTAACATCTTCTCCTGGGGGATTCAGCAGAATTGTAATCATGGGAGTATTTCTAATATTTACACGCCGTATATTATCAATTTAATTAAACCTGAAGACAGACTCTAAACCCAGACTTTATTCCCAGCCTGCCGCTGAGACGCTGGGAATCAAACACTGCAGACGTCTTGTTTTCTGTGAAGGGCCGGGTTCCAAATGTTTTGATTTGATTTTAACCAATTAGGGCTAATCGACACGGCCAAAACTGTTACCACGATATGAAGTTTCATATCTTTCGATATGGATAATTATCACGATAAGTATCAGAGTTTAGAGGCTGATTTTTGCTCCTTGGTGAAAGGTGAAGAAACCTGATGGTTAATTGTGGTTTAAAGTTTTCTTTATGGTCAG
Organism: Lepomis gibbosus; assembly: GCA_029875015.1. NCBI lineage: Eukaryota > Metazoa > Chordata > Actinopteri > Centrarchiformes > Centrarchidae > Lepomis > Lepomis gibbosus. The sequence goes on from JAPMOB010214264.1 coordinate 18,588, forward strand.
AATGTGACAAACATTTGATTCCAAACAGCGGATCACTTCACAAATCTGAGGCAGAACATTCAAAACATTTAGGATAAAATCTTTGTCAACAAATATGCACAAGAAAAATTAAATAAAAGCTTTTTTTCGCTCCTTTTTCCTCAACAAAATAAATAAATAAATAAATAAATAATCAAATCAAACATTTGAATATTTACTGAAAATTTTTTTTTGAATAACATAATTATTATTGTTATTGTTTTATTGTTCGGCCCTACATACCAAAGTCACTGAGTTTTTAGAGTTTTGGTACAGATCCCTAAAATATACTTTTTCAATAGTTTCACTTAAAGAATATAAATATATTTTTCTACAGAAATCTCCTCTAACTTACATTATTTATACGTGTTATTTTTAAAACAAGCAGCTTGTGCAAGAACTTTAATTAATCATCTAAATCAGAGTCTAAAATGACCAAAGTTCCCTAAAGGAAAGTCAGGGTAAAAAAAGGAGCTACCAAGGTATATAAAGCAATAACAGGCAGTGTTTCCCACAGAAAGGCAGACTTGGACAGCAGCCAGGGGGGGTCGGGGGGTTATTTTCTATTTCTAGTGGCTTATTTCACCATTTTAATTCTCCGCCTTACTTTAGTGTTTGCTCACCGCTTGCCTCGGCCCCCCTTTCCCTTTGTTACCTTTTATCACACACCTCTGCTGCGTCTGCCTGTACGTGTCTCTGCTCCGTCTTGTAACATAAAATACAACATCTCTCTGTGTTTCTCTGCAAAATGCTAAAATGGGCGCCAAACGTACCTGGGCAGCCCGTCTGTACGTGGGAAACACTGACAGGTTTGTGAGACCAGAATCTCTACTGTGTTTACTGAGAAGCTACCAGATGCATGAAAATGAATAATGCAATTTAAACTCTGCTGACAAGTCAGTCACATGGCCTGGCGCCATCACCTGTTTTTCATTTCCTCGTTACAAAGGACTGAACCATTCTAACTGAATATAATCAGTCCCTCCAGAAAAACGCGATTATGCGATCGCTGAATTCAATGCATAATCAGCCAAAGTCCGCATATTTATGCGGGGGTCGCATTTTTTTCAAATACTCCTCAATTTCGCTGCATAAATTGCTGATTTCCGCGCAAAATATGCGGGGCTTGCATGATTTTATAATCCCCGCATTTTCATCGCAAAAAAGTCACATATATCTCAGCAGAAAGTTGGAAAATGTTGAGTTTACTTCACACAAGAGCAGCCACCCCCTGTTGCCATGGGAACGTTTTGAAGTGACGTAATTACGCGACGTGAACATCATCGAAAAGCTGCAAACCCCGCAAA
>JAPMOB010214266.1:0-60227 GCA_029875015.1 Lepomis gibbosus
AAGGACACTTCGACACGCAGCCTGGGGGAGCCGGGGATTGAACCGCCGACCTTCCGATTAACGGCCAACCCACTCTACCTACTGAGCCACAGCGGATTATGTGGACATTAATTCTGGAATCTAATGAGTGAATCCACTTTGATTAAAAAAGTATACCTGTTAAAGTTAACACGACAAAGAAACATTGGACATTTTCTTATCCAAACTGTTAACACATGTGGCATGTGCTCCAGTGGAAACCTCCTTGAGCTAAGACGTCTTTTCAGGATTAGTACCCGTCAGCCTTTACAAACCCCGAAGAATATTCTACTTACATCAATTCTGAAATCCTCCAGACGTTTAAACTTGCTCAGGTGCTCCTGCAGCTTGGGGTCGATCTCCAAGGTCTTGGTTTTAGAGTATTTAAGGAAGGCCCAGAACTTTTCCAGTCCATAAAGCTGGCCTGAGGACATGAGGAGGAAAATGCAAAAAAAAAAGAAAAAAGAAGTTAATCCCGATTGATCAGGCAAGTCTGAAAGTGCATAGTAGCTAAGATGTATTTGTGTTGTGAACGACTATATTGTGTTTCTGATCTGTTCTTTTCATGGATTTCTCACCAGCCTCGTAGTCTTTGATGGTCTCCTCCTGGAAGTCCTTAAAGATGTCTGGTCTGAACTTCCTCTCTAAACCGTAGCTGTAGTACCTGAACAGACACTCCAAACCGTACCTGCAACATACACACAAACACACACAAAAAAAAACTGAACACTGGAAAACAAAGTGTTTTGGACACAGCTAACATACAAAGCAATGCACATTCTATAAATTATTAGAGATTAATTATAAAAAAATTTCAGCGGGCTAAAGATTTATACCAGCCAATTACAAATGACCCTCCTGGTTTTCTATTAAATTTGGTGACCATAAATAGACAAAGCAACCAAGTAAATGTTAAACCTTATGCCTGTATCTACACCTGCCTTTTAAAAAAAGTCCATCACTGGTTAATACTCTTACCTGTATCCCTCTTTCCCGTCCTCGACCACCAGCTGTTTGAACTCCTCGTACATCTTCCTGTTAAAGTGATCTCGCAGGAAAAATGACCAAAAGCGGAAGAGCGTGTTCATCTCCTGTGACTGACCGATTCCCAGCCGCTTTCGCTCTGTGATTGGTAAAGAGGAGTGGGATAAAGTGGACAGGGTTACTTAAAAAAAGATGAATATAGTTTTTTTTAACCACAAAAAAAGAGAAATCAAGACATCCTGTATCACTTCATTTTACTAAACACTGCAGAAAAGTCCCTGAACAGGATTTTACTAATTTTTGAAGACTTCATAAAATAGAAAAGGAAGAAGAAAACGTGTGCGTACCATTTAGGCAGCGCCGGCGGTACTTGTGGTAAACGTGTTGCGTGAAGCCGTTTTCTTTGAGCAGCTCATGTGATGGGTGCTGGAACTTAGGGAGGGACTGAGGCGTGCAGCCAATGTTGCCAGGGACCGGGGTGCCCTCTGAGGGGCTGGCGTTAGAGCTGTGAGGGAGAAAAGCAGAAGAAGGGATAGAGAACGGAGAGGACAAGAACATCAAATATTAGAACTCATTCAGTGGTGAAGTTAAGTCCTGAGTCTGAGGTCATTTTCTGCCGTTTTACTTTACAGTCATGAAGTAAAAGAAACCCCACATTTAAAAAATCCCAACGTTAGGTTGGGATGGGTATGATCACGGCAACAAACTGTCAAAGAAACTAAATGTGATCCCTTTGCATTGACATTTATTCATTTAGCTGACGCTTTTCTCCAAAGCGACTTACAATTACTATATATGTCAGAGGTTGCACGCCTCTGGAGCAACTAGCGGTTAAATGTCTTGCTCAGGGACACATTGGTGTGTCACAGTGGACTTGAACTCGGGTCTCTCACACCAAAGGCACGTGTCTTATCCATTGTGCCATCACCACCCCTCTGTCTCACCTGACAGAGGCAGTACGGGAGCGATGCTCTCTGGAGTCCATCACCCAGCCGACGTGACACTCCATTGGTGGATTAGAACTGTGTCGGGTCTTTCTCTTCCTGGGTGTCTGAAAGGTTACAGAGAAAATGAACATGTTTAGGTTAACTGGCTACAAATGTTTAGTGAGTGTGTTTTGTATCCACTAAAACCTTAAAGTCCAAAGGATTTCACCCTTACCTTGGCATCTACAGGCCGGCTCTCCTTCACCACTGGGTAGAAGCGCGGCGTCATAGTCGAGTCCTTCCGGTGAGGCGTGCGTGGCGTGCGAGGCGTCCGGGCACTGCGGTAGTTGGGCGAGTCAGGCAAGGTAGTTGGGAGCGAGCGAGCTATTGAGGAAGGCTCAGGGGCTCCGAAGAGTTTGTTCGCCAAAGCGTCTGTGGGGACTGAGGACAAGTGGGCAAGAGATTAGATGTAGAGCAGGAAAAAGCAGAGCTGTTCCGACTTTAAATGACTTCTAACACCTAAAGCCCAGTGTTTCCCATACGTTCATTTATTTGTGGCAGCCCGCCACAGTATCAAAATTGACCAGCACAGATTGATTTTTGATTTTTTTACTAAGCCTATTTAAAATCGTATTTGATTGCAGAGCGCCGTAGCGAATTTGCGCAGCACTTCCTCTCACTCGTCCCTCATTCTCTCTCACCCGTACCTCTCTCGCTCTCTCTCCCTCATGGAACACCGCTGCACAAATCTGTCCCAACACAACGCTGTCAATATCGGAGACCCAGCTTAAAAAAGTTATTAGCCAGCATGCAAGGTGCCTAGCTGATAAGGAGAGCTAACTTAATGTTAGAATGCAGCTGGATCGATGCGCGCACGCTCCCACAGTTACACTGTCATTCAGTGGGAAACACTGTAAAGCCTGTTCCAATCAACAGACTTAAAAAGTAACTCAATATGCTTCACTTTTTTTCCTCAGCAATCCTGAAATGAAACTCTTGAAAGTCATTAAAAGAGGCAGAACATCAGTGATCTAATAGCTTCATTTATTTCTCAGTGTGAACACACTGAATCACAGGGCTCATGATTGATGATGGACTTAAGTGAGCAGTAAAACCACAGTTGTTACCACTTGAACAGAATGACAAGAGCAGGGTGAGCAGCCAAGAATTACCACTGCATGTGTCATGATGGGGAGCTCAATGAAAGTGAAAAGTGCACGCTGCCAGAGACAATCCTTCTGACCGCTTCCAAAAGCCTGACAGGAGAGTGTGACCTCTGCTCTATGACACAACTATGGCTAACAATGACTCGGTGATACAAAAGCTTTAACTTGGATTCACCTCGTCAGTGTACCTCATTTAAAGACAGAAAGTTCATACATCATATGTCTATTTGTTTTTGATGTTTTTCCGTGTCCTTACTTTGCTGGGGTCGTGGGNGGGGTCGACAGGGGGTTCAGGGGTCAGGCAGTCGAACTCTTCACGGGTGATCAGGTGGACCTTCTTGAAGTTCTCCACCTCTTGCTGTAAAAAGGTGAAAAAACGGCCGTTAATATGACAACCTCTTCTTCCTACAACTGTGATAATAAAGATCAGTAGATTGTCAATTTTAAAGGCTAAATGATAAAAAAAATATATTCACAAGGAGCAATAAGCAGGGTTTGTTGGAAATTTAAATACACACTGTGAAAAACTGCCAAAAATTAAGCTCAGTTCACATGACAGAATTTCACTGACAAAAAACTAAATCACTACAAAAAAAGAAACTTTACACTCTCCTGAAACAAAAACAACGCAAGGCCTTCTCTACATGTCAACGTGGATCATCAACAGACCTTATCTGCAGTAATCTGGCGATTGAGACGCAGCAGCAAAACATGGCTACCAAAAACACCCTTTTCACCCTCATGTTGACGCCTGACACGAGTACACCAACCAGCTGGGTTACATCAACACACAAACCCTGAATTTTCCACGAGTGAAGACCTCTTAATAACAAAACAGTTCCTGCTCTTCTCACAACTGCAGCTCGAATTAAAATCTTACACACAACCAGTCTCGTGTACCAGTTGCTGAACGTTTGATTATTTCCCCCAGATTATCATCTGTGACTCACACTCGCTCCTTCATGCAACCAGGTATCTTCAGATCTTTGAGCGTCCATCTTTGTCTCCCCCCTGTAGACCGTCAGCTCGACCCCTCAGGCAAAGGCCTTGTGTGCGGGGTTTATTTATAAACAAGCGTCCTCTGTTCCACGAGCCGCTGGACGTGTGCTGGCGAGCACGTGAAGCTCCCACAATGACTTCAACAATGCCACAATGGTGCAGCAATTACAACAAAAACAAAACAAAACAAACTTTCTGTTCTGTGTCGTGTTTCCATATCCAGAAACAGCTCTAACTGAAGAAGAACAAATCTACTCATCATCTGGTCTTGGGCAGAATAGCCTCCAATATAACACTGACGTAACGTGGAAGCAGTCAGAAGAGCCTGCCTTGAGTTACATATCACTACAGGTTGTGTTATTTGATTGTGTTGCCCTCAGATAAATTTCAAGTGATCCCAAAACTCTCTGGACACTACTTCTTAGTCTCATCAAAGGAAAGGGCTAATGATTTATGTTTTATATGACAAAATCCGCCACTTATCTGTTCATTTTTTCCTGATTAAAAAATATATAAAATGTGAAAATCAGATGTTAGAACTAACAATTTCAACACAAACAAACTTATTTAAAAGAGGATAGTTTAGCCTAATCATCAGCCTATTCATGCTGTATTCCCATTTTAGCTCTTTAACTTTCAAATACCAGAAAAATGTTCTAAGCTGCCAACGTCGAAAGAGGCTTTTCTCTACTGTAAATCTGGTCATCAGTGTCTGCAAAACACATACCTTTTGGATCGGTGGTGACATAAAACATATAAAATTGGTTTAAACTAAATTAAGAGAATGTAGACTGAAAACACTGATGTCAAAAATATTTAGCAAACTGTCTTTTCTCAGTTGTGGTCTAATTAACTCTAGTGCCTGTATTTTTATCTCATTGTTGGAACTATGGCTAAAGCTATGTTTAAGATATATCTACTACTATATCTAGGGCTGGGCTATATCGCCAAAAAAAAGTTTCATCATTTGATAACGATCATTGTCACAATAAATATCAAACCATTATTTCTTTCACGTTCAAAGGCTGATTTTTGCTCTGGAGTAAAAGATGGTTAATTATGGTTTTAAACTTTTCTTTATGGTCAGAACAAACACTCGATGCCAAACAGTGGATCAACTAACAAATCTGAGGTAGAACATTCAAAACAACTATGATAAAATCTTTTTTCAACACATCAGTAAAATTACGTAAAATATTTTTTCAGTCCTTTTTACTCAACAAAATAAATGTCTGAATAAAAAAAATTAAGAGCTAATTTGTTCGTGATTTAAATCAAACAATTATTTGAACATTTGTTATATTGTTATTAACGAAAATTATATTATGATAATTTTCATTATTGTATTATATTATATGTATTCATTATTATTGCCCAGGCCTAACGATAATCAAACTGGCACCTACCACAACTGTACTGAAGTTTTCCTTTAATGGGATGTTTTAGAAACTAACCTTAACATTGTAAAGTTTTTAGGCTTAGAGATGGGTATACGGCCTTGATTGACAGGTCTATCAGCCTACCACACTAAGCAGTAATGGTAGAATAATTAATTATTCATCTTGGGTCAACCTTTAAAAATGACCTCACCTTGATGGTGGCATACTCGGGCTCGTACGTGTCGTCCCACAGGTCCTGCTCATAGTAGAAGAGCCCATCGTTGATCACCTTGACCAGCTCGCTGCTCAGCTTGGCGCGCGATGTGTGGTGTCCCGTGCGGTCGCCCCCAGGGTGCTTCCTCAGGTAGGGCGGCGTCTGTGTCACAATCAAGATCTTGTTGACGTCTTGGTCGTCGATCTCACCGTCCGTTTCCTCGTCCGACCAATCTGTGAAGGTGTTGCGACGCCCGTCCATCTGCTCCATCTCCTCGTCGAACATAAAGTCAAGCTCCTCCGGTTCGTCCTGCTCCGCTCCGTCCTGATCGGAGTTAAAAATCAAAACAAAATGACATTATTAGAAGGTGTTGGCAGATTATATGTGGTCATTGTTTGTTAACCTTGTTTGATCACTTGTAATTACTATATTCAATAGGGAAAATTAAGAATAAACGCAAATAGCCACTTGTATGAGGTGTTTCCAAAAGACAAAAAATACACCTGCAGGAAATACCAACAGTCTGTCAATCAATTGATTACTGAGCTTAAGAAAATGAAAAAGGACAAGACGTAGGATAATCTTTTTGTCATTTAAAGTCATTAATCAAGCAAAATGCAAATACTGTTTGGATCCAGATTCTCTAATGTCTATTTTATATCCTGAAACTGAAGAACTGAGTTTTTAGACTGAGCAGTGTAGTGCAATTTTCCAAAGTTTTGTTTCTAGAAGAATAAAAATTAGGAAACCGTTTAAAAACACATCGTCTTACTCACCTTAGTTCCTGAGGTAGCAGGGGCGGGCGAGGGTCCGGGCTGGGGCACAGGTGAGCGATTCAAGTCGTCCTTTTCCTTCTGCTGCTGCAACGAGGGGGCCTACATCAGCCAACCAACACAGAGCACACAGGAGAAGGGAAGAGGAGGAGGCGGCGGAAGTGGGTAGGAAGAGGAGTGAATGGATGGAGGAGTGGACACAGACATGAAAAGGTAAGAAGATGACAAGAAGAGGGTAACTGATTTAGCGGGTTTCTTGTACAAAAATCAAACAAAGTAGCTTTTTTTGAAAGACAGATGTGTTGAATGTAAAAGAGTGAATGATTCAGCACTAATTGTTTGTTAAAATGAATGATAAAGAATTTATTTATGGTGTTAAAAGGCACTTTTTCTGCTGGCAAGGCATCGTGATCATGTGAGTGAGTGACCCTGAAGTTCACCTTCTCTTCACTGACCTTGGGTCTGGCTGGGGAGGGTCTGGGCCTCTTCTTAACCTCAATCCATGACTCAGAGTCCAGGTCAGGGAGGCTGGCGGAGAGGCCCTTGGGCATCGTCTTGAGGTTAGAGGTGTCTGATTCAGTCCTGGTCTTTTGCTTTACTGGTGTGGAGGCCCTGGGAGACCCTGTAGCAGACACAAGGAACATTTGATATGACTACATGTAGCAAAGATTTATTTTGCAATATATGTCTCGTGAGCGATTTGAAACAACTAATTATTAAGCAGTTCAGATATGTCAGCTGCAAAAAAACTTATTTATCAATAATCTTGAAAGTCACCAAATTAAGGCAGATCATTGCAGTGGAGAGAAGGAAAATGTGTTTGACCCATATTTCAGTTTCATTGTCAGTGTTCACCTGTGGGTTCCTCGGTCATCTGCCTCGGGATGAACTCGGGGCAGTTGATGAGCTGAGAGAAGTCGGTGTGTGTTTGGTTAGGCATGTTCAGTCCTGGCAGAGGCCACTTCTCTGGGTCCACCTTCCGACGGATCTTCATGTCGATTACTTCCACTTCCTTACTGTCCTTCAAAGCCTGACAGGAGAGACGATGGGTCAGTTAGTCCGTGCGGTAGAAATACAGTCTCTGCATAAAGGATCTCACTGATGTAGCATTAGCCAATGTGATTTCATGCGTCTTCTAGTTGAAAAGGGAGACACTTTTTATGAAGAGCTTAGAAGAGACAGATTACAGATTAACTTCTAAGTGTGAAGAAAAGTTTAAAAGCGTGATTTTAAATTATTAGAGTCAAATCTCAAGTAAAGGCACAGTGTAGCCTTCCACAGCAGAGGTTTTGGTTTCTTTGAACGAAACTGATCCATTGTTGCCTTTTAGTTTAACTAATGATCCATAAAAATTCTGAAAAGTATCTTGGTTCAGATGGAGGGATTTGTGGATCTCCTCATACTTAAACTTTAGGTGGTGAAATAAGTTTGTTGTATTGCTCCTTTCTGTTGTTAGGGTCTTCTTGCACTTCTTAAATATTACTGTGGTTTGTTGTACATGCGATCTTTTCTATTCAAATGACGATGTGATATGAAACAGCCTAACTTTCTGAAAACCAAGAGATGTAAACATTAAGTCACATGGGCTGACAGGTAACTCATCTATTGGAGAGTTTTGGTGATGTCATGTTACATCTGAGCTCACCCATGTGTGGAAATCAAATTCTGGTAACTGACAGCCATGCTGTACTTTACTGAATTTAATGTGCTTATTTTTCTTCTTCAGTCACACAAAGAGCTCTGGGAAGAATAACTCTTTATGAGCATTAAATGTAATGAGAATTGCGAGCATTTGTGTTACCATGGTTGTGTTTTTACGCAGATTGCTTACAGCTTTCAGCAGGTGGATTAACTGATGCTAAAATCACGTATCTACTATCACCTTTGGTTGATCTGCTTTGCTTTCACACCACAAACAAAACACACCAGTTTGCTTAGAACAGACCAGACACCATCCTTTTCAATTTTTTAAATTTGAAATCATTTGAAATGACCTATAATTAAAGGATCAGTTCAACATTTTGACAAATACGCTTATTTGCTTTCTTATTGAGATTTAGATGGGAAGATTGATACCGCTCTTGTGTTGGTCCAGTAAATATGAAGCAACAGCCAGAGGCTGGTTAGCTTAGCTTAGTATTTTCCCAAAATGTCAAGCTACTCCTTAAATTAAAGTTTTCAGACACATTTCCTGAGGCGTTATTCTTCTTATTCAGATGCCTTACTGTCTAATGCAGATGGATTACTGTTACACAAGTTAAAGATGCTATTACCTTTTTAATAGTTTGTATTAAATCTATTGAGGAATTTCTGTCATTTGATTTGTGCTTTAACTAACTTGAATTGAATTAACTTTGTGTAGAAAACAAGTGTTTAAAACCTGTTTTAAACTGTTTAAAACCCATTTTGACTCTGCTAATCACATTATCACCTCAAGTTATCTTTCTCACACCTTACTGGTTTCTCAACACGAATCTGTGAATAAAGAAATGTGCTTACTTCAAGAATAAGGTTGACGTCGGTGGTGAGGGCCTGTACTCTGTGGAAACTGGCGACTAGTCCAATGGGCAGGAAGCCCTCCTGATCCATCTTCCTCCTCAAGAAGAAGTCCCGCTCCAGGTTGTCCAGGCTGAAGTAATACTCACTACAGGGGCAGAGGAACAGGGAAACACATGATCAACCGTATCCAGTATATACTGACAAACAAGCTGTTTGTTGCCATTTTCTCACTTTTCCTTTGCATCCAAAATTGGAGGGAATAAGACGCAAAGACAGGCCAAAGTGAGGGAAACAAAAAGTCAACTAAGACAAGTAAGAAGCACACAAGTCAGATAAGACAGACAAAGAGACCTCATGGGACTGTAGTGTTCAGTAAAAACACTGAAAACAGACTTCGGTTTCAAGTATTTCAAATGTAACCAAATATCTAATCAAACACAGAATATCTGATTTCAGGAGTAACTTAATACAGATTTAAACTGAAGGGGGCACAGAGTCCACACAAGGGAACCGTTAAGCTTCTTCAGTTGGGTGCCAAATAAGTACCGCTTCAACACACAGCGTTGCACACACACTGCCAAATTTTTGCTGCAAACCAAATCCAGACTTCTTAAGAACAGGAATTGATAAGCAGAATCCAAATTGATCAAATCTAAAACATCTCACAGTGTTTCTGCAGTGTTCAACAATTTACGTTTTAAGATCTTTAATACCACATTTAATGCCAATCTAATACCCTTTTCACAATCAAACTGCTCAAACAATGACAGAAAACCAATAGGAACTATGACTCCTACAACTATTTATTAAGTACATGAATTTATTGACATATCACATTTTTGTCAGTACTTCCTAGCAGTATATAATAATAATAATAATTCCTAGCAATATAATTAATCAATTAATGTGACCTGGACACAGCTACGTGGCAGAAACAAATTAAGTAATTAATGTAAGAATTTGCTAAAATCGACACTTGCCCATTATGAGATGACAACTTTACTGCAGGCGAACCGGTGGAATGTTTTTATTGTGAAGAACATAATATTAATGCTTTTTAAGACTTTAAGACCTTCAGATACCTAGATCTAACAGTCAGGACAAATTAATGATTATTTTAAATTATTAAAGTCACACTAGAGGTACTAATCTACTAAGTATCTGATTAAAAGCTTAAAATGTGTCTGCGTCTCTGTGAAATAGCAGAAAGTGACTTTATTTTCTCTCTTTATTAGCTTCAATGCTGAGATCAGAGTTGTGAAAAGTTCTCCCCATTGATGTTTAGTCAGAGAAGAGACATGAAGAGCTCATCACTTCTACAGCACGTCTGCATGTTAGAGCTGACTGCACACCAATCTAGTATTTGTTCCCTTGTTCGGTATTGTTTCGATCCTGCAAGAGAGAAGCTAAACTTACATCTGCCTCTTGATGTAGTCCTTCAGCAGATCCTGATCGACAGAGTAAAGGTCGTTGCTGCTCATGTTGTCGTAGTAGTAGGTCACCGTGTTGCCAAACTTCTGGCCAAAGGATCCGTCTTTCATATCGTAGGACTTGTAGCCGTAGTGGTAGTCATAGTGGCCTTGTGAGGACAGAACAGTCACTTAGATTGACAGACAAAGAGATTCGGTCTTCAAATTCAAGCCTGTCTGTTCAAGTTGAGATGCTACACAAACTAAAAATGAATTTCCGACAACATATAACCGCTGTTTGAATATTCTGACTATACAGAATGTTTCAATTCTGTTAAAACCATTTACCATCAACCAAACCATACAATGGGTTAATATTTGATGGACAGAGTTGACATTGTGTTTGCTAAATTATACCACATTTTAATTTAGCCAGGAGCAGTTCCATTTTGGATTATTTTAAACATAGATGAATTACCAAGATTTATTAAGCTTTGAGTCTAACCATTTCTTTATTGACAACTATCTCTCCTGTCTGACAAAAAAGCAAATTTGTGGAGAAGTTATGGGACATAGAGAACAACAGGAGACAGAGACTGTAGAAATAAAACTGTAAAACTTGAAAAAGTATTTTAAAAACTCTCACAAAAAACATAAAAACGCCGAAGAGGTTGAATGTAGTCACTGACAAATACAGAATATGTGTGAGTGTACACGAGTATGTAGGAGCCCACGCACAGACACAAGAGCTGAGTCAGTACACAAAGGCAAAGTTCATCTGCTCAGCATTAACTCTGACCGTTTCTTCAGTGCTGCTGAAAGTCAACAACTTGTCCTCAAGGAGACAGGAGGTACGTAAGACTTAATGGACGACCACTCTTATTCCTTCCTCTGGGTTGTTTGTAATCTTTGTTTTCTCTCACACTTTTCTTCCCTCTTATAAAACTCAAAAAAAAGGTACCAGTGCTTTCTTTACTTCAGCCTGGGGAGGGGAGTGAGGAAGCATGGGGCAGCAAACAGAGAAAATAAATGAGAGGAGGGGAGACTGTAAAGGAAGAGAATGCGTAGATACAGAGAGCAAACCTAAGGAGGAGAGAGGGAGCATACTGCCAAAACAAACAGGCCTTCGGGGAAACCTGCTTCTGCTGCTGAATCCAAGGCCTTTCTTCAATCCAACACTCTCTGGTTGTTATTGCACTTTTTTGTTTTCACTGAATGGGGCCAGTTCAGGGTCTCCAACCACCCAGTTTGAGAGCAGCGTCTGCCCGAACAACCAAAACTACACGCAACACAAAACTTGGGCAAAGTTAAGGCTTTCAACCTTGAAACAAGAAGAAAAGGACAGACTATTCAAATGGTGTAGTTTAATATTTTTGGGAGATACGCTTACTGTTTTTTTGCTGTTAAAATTTGTTAGATTAGAAGATTGTTACAGCTCCTCGAAACTACTAATGAACATGTTATATCTTGTGTTTAATACAGGGAAGTTACTGCACTGTAGTAATTACACTACAAAACACCCCATAAAACCCTAAATCACTGTTTTAACATGTCTTTCGCCATTATAAAGCAACAGAATGTGTCATGTGTCCATTGGCACTGGACAAAATGTTAGGATTTGTTGCAGGAGTGTTGCTCTGAGTGCCTCGCTGCTTGTCCCAAGGGATGGTCTCATTTCCGCCGTGTAAAAGGCTGTAAGTGCTTACACTCGGTCTGGTTTATTAGATGGTGAAGTTTCAGGTAAAGGACTCAGTCTGTAGTATTTCTTATGGCTCAGGTTATCAGCAGAGTTAACAGTATATTTAATGTTTTAAACTCAAATTCATCTTTAGCACTGCTTCACTGAATATAGTTTGTTTCTGTTTACCTTTTTATGATTGCTTTTGTATTACTGTATATTTTCTGCTACACAGCAGAAGGGAGTCACACTTAATCTCACTTTACAACCTGTTGTAAAGTGACATATAAACCTATCTTCTTCTACTTACTATATATTATTAGCAAGTAGCACAGCCCGGTTTGGGACTGGCTCATCTACAATGGGTCCAAACAGGACTTTAAGTGACCAATACACTACCACACCACTGATGCATTACCTCTTTTATCCATAACAGCTCTTTACATTTTAGGTTGTCCAACTATCCAACTCTTGACACCACAACAAAAACAGTCTCCATGGCAACAACAATTACAATTTCAGAATGACTTGCACAACACTGCTCCTGTCTCCATCAGTGGTGCTGAGGTGGAGCAAGTGAATAGTTTCAGGTTCGTGGGAAATCAGCATCATATAGAACCTGACATGGTAATCTCGCATCTCCACGCTGGTGAAGAAAGCTCAGAAACAACTGTATTTCTTGAGAAATCTTAAGAAGTCTAAATTCCTGTGCCAAGTTCTTGTCAGCTTTTATGGAGGAGCAATAGAAAGCAACCTGACTGGAAACATCAAAAACTGTCATGGGATGTGCACGGCCGAGGACTGGAGGGCTTAGAGGATCATTGGTACCCATCTCCCAATCATCAGTGATATCGATAAGGTGCCTGTGCAGAGCCCAAAGGATACTAAAGGACAGTACCCACCCCAGCCCAGCCTCTTCACCCTGCTACCTTCTGGGAAGCGATATAGAAGTTTCTGCTGCTGCATCACCAGACCGCAGAGCAGCTTTTCCCCCAAGCTATCTGACTCTAAAGCTGAAATTCATCCTCAGCACTGCTCAAATGGTGAGAGATTATTTCTGTTTACCATTTTTTATAATTGATTCTGTATTAACATACATCTGTCTGCTATGTAGCAGAAGGGAGTTACAAAACTCAAATTCACCCTATAACTAGTTATATTGTGACAATAAAGCTACCTATCTACTACACCATGTGGCGTGCTTAACTAGTCAAAACGGCTGTGTCTGTAAGACGAGGAAGATGCCAAGCAATACAAATTATCAATGGTGTATTTAAGTTTCTAAGTGTCTTAATCGAGGAAATGTTCCAATCATCATTAATTTTATTTTTAGCTTCAATGCTGAGATCAGAGTTGTGAAAAGTTCTCTTCATTGATGTTTAGTCAGAGAAGAGACATGAAAAGCTCATCATTTCTACAGCACGTGTGCATGTTAGAGCTGACTTTTTGGGTTTACTGCGTTTAACAAAACGGCCTGGATATTATTATAATCATCATGTACAGTACAGAAAGTGTGTGCTCATGGTCACAGGCCCATAGTACACTGTTAATATATAAGCTAGTTTTTACTTTATTTCAGGTTGTATGTACTGGCACTTGTTAATGTTTGAGTCACAATGACACATTCTTGTGCGCTTGTTACACTGATAAGTACATTAAGTGGAACTAAGAAATGTATTGTTTGAGGAAACAAAGAAAGAGGACGATGGCCACATAAAGGCGAAGAAAAGAAAGTTCTCTTCCTCAAACATCTTTTTAGGACAGAAAACTGGTGGCTTTAGTGTTTTACTTTTGTTTCTTCGCGTGTCTATGACTGCAGGGGAAAAAAAATACACATACCTCTGCCACCTCTGCCTCGTCCCCGGCCTCTTCCTCTTCCACGTCCTCGACCTCTGAACCCTCCGCGGAACGGTGCTCCCTCGCTCTTCACACTAGAAACCTCGTCGTGGTCGTCACGCCATTCCCGCTCGTACTTCTGACTATGCCAGTCTGCAGGAAAACCAACAAGCTTACCGTCAGTACAAACACATAACCACGGAACAAAGATCAGGTGGAGTTTAAAGCAAACAAAGTTGTAAAGCCAGACGGAACTTTCAGCAACTGATATAGATAGAAAGTTGCAGAAAGTTACTTTTAACTTAAAATCTTTCACACACAAGCAGATCACATGTCCTCTTAGCTGCCACACATTTCATTTCCTCAGTGAATTTAAGAAACCAAGGTATTTTTAGTACTGTGTTCTTTAAAGAGCTGATCTATCAAAGCAGAAGTAGCACATTAGTAAGACCACACTGATCTCTCAACATCCTGCAGCTGAGTCATGCACGCTGTCTCAACTTATGCACACCAACATATCAGCTACAGATGTATAAACAGGTACATCCAGGGCAACAAATTTAAATCCACTGTCACATGCAATAACAAGTCAGACAGCACCAGCTAACACTTCCTGGCATATAAAGCTTCATTTAAATCCAGCTGTGTGGGATTCCTTCACATTATTTCGAAAAAAAATTTTTCTCGTAACTCTGTGGCATCCAAAATTCACTACGTGCCCCCCACAGTAAGCAACCTGAACAGACGCTGCCCCACATTGGCTCGCAGTGATGCCACTTACGAGTGATGACATCACAGACTGACCTTTGAGGTCGTTCCTAGCGTTGGGAGGCAGGCGGGGGTTTTCATTCTGTCTGCTGTTGTTCCTGGAGGCCGAGCGCTCCCTGGGACCCTCGGACTTCACCTCGATCATCAGGGGAACCCACTTCTGCTTGTTTCCTGTTTTTAATGACGTGCAGAGGTAACAGTGAGAAAAGAAAATCATTCATTTAAATCACTTAGTCCGTAATTCAGTTTTGATGGTGTCTGCAGGGATCACCTGAATCTTTTCATAAAATGTTTTTCATAAAATGTTTTTTTATGTTAATTTGTTTGTTTTTTTTGCATATGCTTTGCACTATATGTCACCAATACACTAGCATCTGGCCCAACTATGATAAAAACAGTTTTGTAGGTATTCTTGATGTTATTTTAGAGTTTGACAGTTCCTGGAAAATGATTTTAAACTTTTGATGACTCATCCTGCACTCAGGGGTGTTTATTAATTCAGCGTCCAATGATAAGCATTCACATTTTACCGGAGTGTAGCATTTCTGTGGGCTGACCGGACCTCACCGATTACTGTACAAGAATAACTGTAGGTACCAAGTCCGTACTGCCTGTTGGATTCCTATCTGCACATGCGGCCCTGTCTGTCAAGGGTGGTTACCATAAATGTGCCTGTTCATAATTACTTGTGTGTTGTTGTCTGTTCTCATCTCAGAGCGTCAAATACCGACGCTTTCAGAAAGGCTGACACAGTGTTATTTGATCATAGTATTTGATGCAAAAGGTACCCTTCTGCGTCTGTACGACAAGCCCCCGGGCGTGTCTGAATGAGACAACCTGTCTAGACCAGAAGTGCTAGTAGCTTGCTATGTTAGTATAAAGGCACTGACAGCATCCCAAAGACCCTCTCCATCACAGGGGTGTGTGCCTAAACCTAAGTCAGCGATTGTATGCATGTTGACCGGCTAACCCTACAGCTGCTTGCTACTTTGTTAGACTGTTCTCATTATTAGAAATTAAAAATGTACTGTTGAATAAGGTTTTTCATATCTTAAGTATATTCCTATTACATCATAGTGAACAGTTTAATCTCGGGTGATTAAAACACATTTTGTTTTCTTGATTTGAAAGATTTAATCGGATCATTTTGAATAGGCAGATTTGCTGTAACCTTCTTTGATTGACAGAACCACTTTTGCGCATGTGCAGAACGGATCCAGCAGGCACTACGGATTTGGCACTGACAACAATAACTCATCTTTATTAACTGATTTTGGTGAAACTAGATCATATTTAATGGACCCAAACCCGCCTCGGTATTGTATTCCCTCCCGTCAAACTGTCCTCTGTGGGTCTCTGTCGATGATGTGTTTGGTCCCAGCTGCCATTTTGTTTATTAATTTCTTGTGTAAGGAACTGTGTAGCTGTCTATGTTTAATTGATGACCCCTTCCCTAGTCATACTGCTTTTTTCTACATTTCTCTTTGTCATTTTTAAATTTTTTTAATAAAGCAGCTAAACAACCAATGTAACTAATACTGTAAGGTCTTAAAAAATTGAAGGCAATTTTGTTAATTGAAGTATTGAAGTATTAATGGCTTGCAAATACCCGGAGTATAAATAGATATTGGGAGATAAATTCTATGTTAAAACTTTTTCCCCAATCTACTTTCACCAGTTCACCAGCCCCATGGATGTTTGAGATAGCAACTGGATCGTTCACTGATTTCCACAGAATTTAGTCACTAGATGTGTTAAATGTGCAACTTTCACTATGTAAATTATGATCATTACTGCAGATTCTTTTATTGGTGAAGTGGCACCGAGTCTGCCGCAGTACCTCTGCTGGCCAGCAAGGTGCATCAGTGGTCCACTCTTTAAAACATCTGGCTGTAAGGGTGGTGTGTGAAAAAGTTTGTGACAGAGACCACATGCAATGGGAGAGAGGGAAATGACAGGCATTTTAAAGCAACGTGGCCCTACGACTACCTGCTGACTGAGAAGGTAAAGGAAGTAAGGAGAGATGGGGGAGGGGACCCAAGTAAGAAGCAAGAAAAAAAGAATATCGATGCTGTTGATCACACTGAGGCTACCGAATCAATAACAGTAGCCACAAAATGTAAAATACTGCTACAATAATATCAAAATCACTTCACTACAGGTTATATAGCAACAGATCTTTTGAAAACAGCAACATGACAAATCGGTCCAAAATTTTGAACCAGCAGCCACAATGCTGATCGTTTGTGCGATTAATCAAACGAAAGCCTAACATCCCAATTCTAAAATTAGCCAGGGGCCGACCAATTTAGGGTTTAAAACTGGCTTACTCTGCTCTGTGTTTTCGTGGTTCAATGCCGAGATCAGAGTTGTGAAAGGTTCTCTTCATTGATTTTTAGTCAGAGAAGAGACATGAAGAGCTCATCATTTCTACAGCACGTCTGCAGGTTACGTCTGACTCTCTCCAATCAATGTAAGAAAAGTTTTGGTTTTCTTGTCTTAAACAAAACAGACTTGATATTGGAATATTTAGAAGGTATACATTTGTGGTCGTCAGTCTAGAGAGCCTTTAATGTATGTGAACTTGTTGCCCTTTCATAATTTCTATGAATTATAATAATTTGATTATTACAATAAGTAATGCTTATCTCAACTAGGGCCAGATGAACTACAATAGTCAGCAAGATAACTATTGAAAGATGTTAAAACAAGCTGAGGTTAGCATTAAACATATAAGTCTGTTTGGATACTAACATTAGCAAACACTGCTGATTAGTACTTATCAATTTGCTTTTTAGCATGCTAACACGCCAACTGTCCGATCGATAGTCACCTTTTTTCTTCGGTCCGTTCTTCTGGGAGTCATCATCGCAATTCTTCTCCTCTCCGGAGTCGTCTGACTTGGCCTTCAGGTTCTCCTTGCTCTCCTCGATGATCTCTCTCTTCTCCTTTGACTCCTTCTTCGTCGTTGTCGTCGTTGATGTCTTCTTAGGAGGAGCCTGATGAGGAAACAAGTTGAGACACAGACATTTAGAAAAGACCTGTAGAAGCCATGAGGTGCATCAAAGGAGACTTAAGACCCATTCAAACGAGAGAAGAATTATTTGCACAAAACCTGCTACAAATATTAGTTTTTGGTTAAACATGCACAAGAGTACAGTCAGGTGATAGACCTTAACCCCTCCCCCAAACAGTGATGGTCAAATATGTTCAGTCAACTCAGTTTACGTTTACTTGATTAGACAACTAGCTACAGCTGATAAAAGCTGCTAACGACAGTTGGTGTCGTTTCAACCGGCTAGAAAAAAGACGGTGCTTTGGTCCACCTCTGTAAAATGAAGGGCCAACTGTTTCAAAATTTATTAGGAATTAGGCTTGGTAAATCTGCATAGCAACAGTAACTGAGGGAGGCATCGGGCGGGGCTTAGCGAACAGTCGCAAATTACTGTGTTTCCTGACCAATATCATAAATTGAGCATATATAGCATTTATATGTTCTATTAACAATACTCTTAACTTCAAATGTAGCATTTATGATCTTTAATGAAGGCATAAAATAAATCCGAGTGGATTTGAAAAAATAATGTTAAGGAGCACTACACACAACAATATAGTTTGTGGTATAAACTGGTATCAGTATATAAAAACATTTTCCATTCACAATGTTTTATACTCAGATCAATCAAATTGTTTAAGAGAAGCATTTTATACATTCAGGTTGAAATTGCAAATACTACCTCCTCAAGGCCACAATAAAATTGACCAGGACAAAGCAGATTTTGCATGTGGTTTTGACTTTCCAATATCGCGTCTTTAATTCAGCCTCAGTTTAGTGTTTGACTGCAGCAGAGCAACATGAGTACAACCATCCTCCAGCCAAGCCTTAGTCAACACAGTAACGGACGCAGGGTAGTGCACCCTACATGAATTGCCTTTGCTGGTTATCTTTGCTCCCAGAGCTGATATCTGAGTTTATTCAAATCAAACAGACTACAGGCACTCATCTGTGCTACGGCAGCTCAGCTATCAGCAACACACATATCTGCGAAGTCTGACGCTCTTGAGGTATTTGCATAGAGTCATGCAAAATGTTCAACTCAAGTCGAGTATTTACTAGACGAACAACCCAAACCATTCTGTCCACATACCTCGACAATGCTATGCCTTCACGTTGTCATCACAAACTAATCTAAATCACACTTATCTAAAAAGACCCATTTCAAACATGAACTGTAGTTCTTAACAACATTGAGTGACTCTCACATCAAACAGCAAAGGAGGCACAAGAAATTCCGTTACTCTTACAAACTTTGCAAAAACGTTTTTTAAAGGATTTTGATTAGACTAGTTGAGTAATGATTTCAGAAACACATTTAAGACAAAGTAACCATTGGTTTTATGCTTCAATGCCAAGATCAGAGTTGTGAAAAGTTCTCTCCATTTATGTTTAGTCAGAGAAGAGACATGAGAGCTCATCACTTCTTCAGCACATCTTCAGGTTAAGTCTGAATGATACATCTCCAGTCCACGTAAGAAGCGTTTTGGTTTTATTGGAGTGCAGACTCCCGTTACCTTTGAAGCGCTCATTAAGTCTGAATGTGTCCGTTCTTTGATTATTAAATTCCTTTACTCTGTAACGGTCCACCAATCAAAAGAATCAAAACAGCTTTTCATAAAAATTAATCCAAGATGTGAATACTGTCATGTGAAGTCCATCGCTCTGTGTCTGCTAACTTCTGCCACACTTTTCTCATCCTGCACCATATTGTTTTAGTTATGTTGCTGCCAACAAAATAAAAGTGCATAAGCTGTCTGTCGGAGGTAGATCAAATGAATGACTTGTATTTGATATTAAATGATAATTTTTATACAAGTAATTTGAAATAAATTAATGTTTCATAGCATCTTATTTCAATTTTGTGCAAAAGGAATTAAAGGCCTGTCCCAAATATATGATTTTAGCAAATAAAAGCCCAGGCTTTCAACAAACTTACAGAATAATAATTTGATTATTACAATAATATTATTATAATATGACCAAAATCATTCTGTCCACATGCACACAGCTTGACATGCTCGGACTTCAAATGGTCATCTCACAAACTAATCTAAATTACACTGAACTCAAAAGACCCACTTCAAACGTGCACTGTAATTCTTAACAACATTGTTAAGAGCGATTCTCACCAAACAGCAGTGGAGGTACAAGCAATTGTTTTACTTTTACAAAAACTTTCCAAGTGTGCAAATTATAACCTTTATTCTAAAAAACAAATAATAGTGATTAGACTGATGGAGTGATAATTTTAGAAAGACATTTCAGAACTAACTAAAGTAAGCATTCTAAGATCAATAACCTTCTTCTTTTGGTTGTTTGTAGGGTTAAGACTGATAAATCAGTCTGCACTGACATGTGAGAGTTTTTATTTTAATGTTATTTTATACTTTCCAACTAAGATGTGAAGGAAGGCCCGCCAGGCAACATTTTGAACTGCCTGTAGAACCTGCAATTGACTTTTTTAAAATTTTCTTTTATATTATTTTCAATATGATTTCTGAAAAGTGTGCATTGTGTTAACCCCTTTTCAGACATGAAATACAATGCTGCTTTCATCTGTCTGTTAAGGTAATGGCTTTTGTCATTCTAACATAGGTGTCGATTATGTAAATGTAAGTTATGGCTTATTTATTCATGACAGAACCATTACAGAAACAGCCACATTCTTATGTGATACTTGGATTCACCTGGCATGCGAGAAGAAGCGGTGTTACTGCTGAGTTTTCTCGTATCTCATAGGCTGAACCAGTGATGGATTATAAAACTTAGATATTAAAGCCTTAATTTGTGGGCATGAGGGATGCCCCTGCTTCTTACCAGCGAATATCATAACAAAATGTCTCATCGGTTTCATCATTTATCAGATGGTGAATTCTGCTGCCCATTTATAATGTCTGACAACACACAAGCACAGTGACTCATCTAATTCCTAAATGCTCCCATGCTATATGTAAAGCATGTACATACTTTGTGTGGAAATGGTCTAATATAAAGAAAGTGAATATCAGGAATGAGAAGATCAAATCCAAAAACACTGTTAACATCTTTAGGCAAAGAAGGCATGCTCTACAATTTTGTGTTGTCAGAAGAAACTTTTTTTCTAGTCCCAAAAGACTGCCTGATTTTAATTTCCACATTTTCAAAGCCTTCAATGAGAAACATGAGTGGTGCAGTCATGCTTCTAATGATTGCTGGGCATACAAAAAGGAAACACCCCAGTTTTATAAAGAAAGTTAAATTGTGGTATATGAACTACTTGGAAGTGTATGCTTATTTCTCATATTTATTGTATTGACATGATATGATGGTGGTTTGATGTTGCCTATGAACCTGGACCTCTGCATCAATGCTGCCTTTACACAACGGAAATAATTCTTGGACTTTATTGCGTTAATCCTTGACATTTTGTAGATATGCATGACCTGGTATCCTCAGCAGCAGATGACTAAGCAGTGCTAATGTTAGAAAGCTAGGCTAACTAGCTTTCACTTTGACTAAAATCCAAACTTTGAGTATGACTTTAAGTAGGCTTTAACTGACTCTATGACATTGTTTGATGTTTCCTTCTTAGTGTGCTGTTGGATTTTTAGATGTTTAACTTGTTAGAGGTATCAGAAGTAGGTAGGCAGGCAGGCTGCAGATTTCATAGGCTGCTGGTTGAACTTACAGTGAATCTCCATGAGTCTCTGACCTGCCTGACAGTCGGCGGGCAGGACACGGTCCGTGTCACTGCCTCAATCTGAACAGAGGGAGGGAAGAGCAGTTTAGAGAAGACAACGAGGTGGACCATGATACACACACACACACACACTCACACTGTATATAGAAAATGTACACATGGGTGTACAAACAGATGGAAAAAACTCTACTGCTAAGCAGTTTTAAACGGACATGAGTGGGGAGTCTTAACACTTGTCTCAGCACCGCCCAAGTCATCTTTCCAATCTCCTGCAGTTACATCTGGTCATTTTGTGCCATTTGGGGGTGAAAAAACTTAATCATTGCCTCTTGAAAAGCTCCTCTTTGTTGTTCTGCTCTGTTCCAACAACATAAGGGCATTATGCTTCTTCCAGTTCCCATCAAACACACTGAAAATGCCAAGTAGATGCTGCCCAAGCTGTGGATAATAAGAAGCATCTGCTGCGTCTACCATCTACTGAGCTCCCTCTGGGGTTTATAAAGTACATTCCATATCATCTCAATGGCTAATGTTGTGTCATCAGGACAGGCATAACTGTTTGGTTTATTGCTTTGCATAGTGCACAGGTGGGAATAAGAGCTGATTATTTTTTGTAAGAACAGAACTGTGAAATAAACTATTGAGGTAGGTTACCTCAGGTGATTGGCGGAGTGTGTTTTCAGAATAAATAATGACAGGTGGTGTAACGGCTAAAAAATTGTCGACATTAAAACGGGGATCAGAGGGATGCCGACTCATTCTTCTTCCACCACATGAAGGTACAGAGGAAGCTTCTGTTACAGTCACTTTCACAACCAAGAGGAAAGCGACTGAACACGGCTGCAGGTACAGTCTAAACCAACAAGAAACCAACACTGCACTGACAATCTTTTCAGTCTGGACACAAAACAGACATCACAATGAGGTGATAATTGATAAGACAGCAAAGGCACAACAGCCTGTCCTACACCACACACTGCGGACTGAACACAGCCATGCACTGGTATGTGACCTTTTTCCCCGAGGACAGTTAAGGAAGAGTTAGCATCTTATTAAATGCCTGTGTGCAGTACTTATTGTCTCCTACATCTTCCATGAGGCTTGTAAGTATTGTATTAACATAAAATATCTTGAACTAGTCTTTAAAAAGGGTTAGCTCACACTTACTTTTCTATAACACTCATTTTCAGATTTTAAAAATTGAAACCAGCAAATATTGGGTATTTTTGCTTAGAAATAACCAAAACAATAATCTATATATCAAAACAGCTGCCAATTAATTTTCAGTCAATTAACAATTTGCTCTATTGATTAATGGACTAATCGTTGAAAAAATGAAATCACAGGTTGCCAAAGCCCTAAATGACATCATCAAATTGCGTGTTTTGTTTCACAGACATTCCAAATTCAAACACAATCAACTTAAAAATTATTTTAAAAAACAGAAAATTCAAAACCTCACCTCACATTTGAGAAGCTCAATGGAATTTTATTAATGATGATAGTTGATCTTGATTAATTAGTCTAACTACTGTGTATTATGTTTGCCTTATGTATCAGGCTGTTATACTGTATATCTCTTACTGCTGTTAACTCAGCACAACAGGTGCTTTAAAGACATCAGTGACACCACCTTGCCACTGAAGAGAAGAGTGTGAAGAGAGATAACATCATATTCTGAGAAATGTTCATATCCGCGCTCATCTTAAAGGAAAAAAGCAAATTTGTTGACATCACAGAATCGTGGCCTCAGATAAACGTACTCTCAAAGTAGAAATGTTTATTTTAACTTTAAAACACACAACGGGACATTTTTATTGCATGAAATCTTAAGTTTAGCTTTAGCTTTAAACTACAACACCAAAGCACAACCCTGCACTCAAAAACCCCTCTATCAAATTTCACTGCCCATATTCCAGCGTGAATAATCTGTGCAATTCAGCGACTGATTTACAGCTTAATGTTACGTGATGGACGGTGAAAACTCCAGCCCCCTAAGAATAGCAGCAGCACAGATCCAGAGGTGGTTTAATGAAGGGGATCCCTAAAAGGACATCCCTTCCCAAGCTTTGGCCACCATCTCCAACTCCACCCCTCCCACCTACGATTTCTGCCACCAGATCAGCCGGTTATTCCTGGCTCTGATGCGGTAACCCACATTTTCCTTCTCGGGGACATGCACTTTCCCTCCATGTTCGCTCAGAGCCTGGCTGCCTAAAATAGGTTAGGTTACCGGGGTCGCTCTCCCGGTGACACACTATCGCCCAGAGATCAGGAATAGAAAACGGCTCTGAGGGGATTACTGCTGCTACTGTAAGATGACACAAATTAGACACATCCCCTGTTGGACCAACAGCTGTAGGGCACAAGATAATTTTATAGGGGATGGGGTCAGTATGTTAGATGTATGGTGAAGGGTGCTATGGAAACCAGAGCTGAGCAGGTCTAGACTGGCGTAGAGATTGTATGCTACAGGAGTTTAAGGCTCAAACCACTTCTTTCGATTTCTCACAAACTCAGGGTCTAGAACTCAGGCGGCCTGCCGTAAATCTACTAATTGTTAGGTCAATAAAATGTCAGGAAAAAAAAGAGAAAGGCCCATCACAATTTCTCAA
The DNA here is from genome assembly GCA_029875015.1 of Lepomis gibbosus. Taxonomy (NCBI): domain Eukaryota; kingdom Metazoa; phylum Chordata; class Actinopteri; order Centrarchiformes; family Centrarchidae; genus Lepomis; species Lepomis gibbosus. The sequence goes on from JAPMOB010214266.1 coordinate 24,002, forward strand.
AACCCAAGGTGATGTCTTCATATGTCTTTTCACACAAAAAAAATGCTTGGAAAATGATGCAACGAGTAATGAACAGACAAAATATTTGATTGTATTTTCTGTTAAAGTGTTGAAGTAATCCCTTCAGCGCTAAGTGTTTGGAAAATGGTGAAAAATAGCCATCACACTTAACCAGAGCCTGAGGTGACATTTTCTAACAGTCCCAAACGCAAAGATACTCAGCTATCAATGATTTCAAATAGAAAAAGGTAGCAATTCCTTAAATTTCCTCAAGGTTTCGCTTCATAATAGGTCTTAAACAAATTATCAATTACTAATTCCATAATTCAGTCCTCTAATGGACGAATTACTTCAGCTCTAAGTTAACGGCTCAACGTTAACAAATGAGCTGAGCAGGGCTAAACTGGAAATGAGCTTGGACAGCAGATGTTTTGGGCTATCCTTAATGGTCAATGTATTTACGATTAAAGTTTTTGATGCCAGGTGTTTAAGATTTTTAGTCTTTATCTGATGAAGTGTCCCTTCTGTCCTTATTTATCGCTGCCATTGTGTAATTCTTCAGCCTTTGGATAGTTTAGTGTTATATTGTAATGCTCTAAGATACCATTTTAAGATTTCAGATGATGGCCCTTTTGCCTCCATCCTTTAATCTTTTTCCAATCTTTTGATAACATGATGTTTAAATATAACAATTTACAATTACTCAGATGGCAGTGTGTATGTTTGTGTGTGTATCTATGTATATATGGAATAAACTAGAGTAGTAAGAACAATAGCATGTTTTAATTTTTAGCCATTCAATAGAAAGGATTTTTTGACGCTTCAGGTCTGAAACAGGATTTCTACATTTTTGACGTTTTCCTAATTCCTGATTGTCTTTTTACAATTTCCGAAAGTCCGATTTCAGAGTAGAACATTTTGCCAGATCCCTGCTTTGAGGTTAGCCATCTTTGTTTTGTCTCCAAACTGTCCGGGAGGGTTCTGCCATGCTGGTGAGCCAGAACCAACTCTATCCCATAATAAAAAAAAGAAATCACGCAGTCCTGAGGACACAGAGCAGAAGCAGACTGCTCAGTCTGGACGTGCTGTTTAGCTGCTGTGTAATTACAACCACTAAAGTACCAATTGTGGAAAACTGCACACATCTACTACAGCAAAATGTAACTGGACAAGCTGAGCTGCTCATTCTGATTGGTTGGTCAATAATATTATAGTTTGTAACTTGAAATTACTAATATGCCACACTGTTTCTCACTCTGTGTTGTCACCCATGTTAAATTAGCCTTTAAAAGCTTTCTGTTCACTTTTATATGACCGTTATAACCGCGGTAACAGACAAATTCCTTTCTGCCTCCACCCACTTTGCACCACCGCTCCCTTTAAAACTTGTGTTAGCATCCTACACTGTCCTGCAGACACGGTGTTGCTATTTCGCAATCACTTAAAAACACAGCAAAACAAAGTTTCTAATGGATTGTCATTCTGATAATTGTTCAGTTATCTCTTATATGGCAAATCTGTGTCAAAAATCTTTTTTAAATCATCTTTCTATAAAAATCCTGCTCTATTACCAAAGCATCTGGTTCAAATGACATCACTGTACCATCTCTCTGCAGCCAAAATATACTGTTGAACATTCAATCACTGTACAGTAAGTCTGGGGTTTACGTCCTACGCAAAGATCGTCTGGACTGACCAACTGACAGGAAGACAAAAATGCAAGTTCAATATTGGAGGACATGTGGAAGTGGATGCTGATTATATGGACGAATACCTCAGTTTCACTATGACCAATTGTACATGCACATACAGGTGCAAGTGTGGAGATCAGGTTGGCTCCACTGCAGCAACTATGAAACAGTTCAGTGACACAGCACAGACACCACCCTCATCTCACCAGTGTGTCCTCTGCACATCTACCAACCTGTGACTAAACACTTCTCAAACAAATAATAACACCGACCTGCATGTCTTTAGTCGCGATCTCCCCTGGGGTTGGCCAGCTGTTGGCGTCCGCAAAATCTCCAACCTGAGCAACAGATTAAAGAAAAGAAAAGCCAAATTAGCAGGAGTGGCTGAGGTATCTGGAAAACTAGCAGTTAGAGCAGGTTATATCTGAAGACAGGTGGTGACTCTCCTACGTCACGCCTTCAATGTGGCTATAACAGCTTTATTGCATACTATTACTACAGTAAAAAGTAAACAGATTGAAACAAAAGAAGATCTTCTGAGGAAAGTCTGTTGTCACCACATCTGCAAAACAAGTTCAAATGTTGCATTCAAATGTCTGCTTGACATCTTTCTGTACACCTCGTCTTCATGGAGTGAAAGGAAATAACACTACTTAAATTATATGACAGCTAGAAAAAACAACACGTTTTCTTTACATTCTTTACACACCTGAGCGTGTTTGCACAGGTAGCACCACTTTCACAAGGACTTTGGTTCAGCTGCAGAATCCAAAGCAGTAATCTAACAAAGACAGTTTCTCATCTTCATTGTTTTTCGAACTTACCTGCTGTCAACAACCTACTCTACTTGTTTCGTCTTTAGCCACATGTTGCCAAGGATTTGTCTAGATCTGTCGTTTGTTTCTGCAGCCCTTCACGCAAAAGTGTCATAAAAGTTTGTAGTCAAGGTGTGGTTTACAACCCCGGAGTACAACAGCTATCAAAAGGTGTAAAGTTGTGAATGAAACCCTTCGGGGAGAGTTTGTCTGCTTTATCTGCCGGACCATTGGCTCACCAGGAACTCACATTTGCATTCCAGGAAGCGTGAAGGGAGGTTACTACACAGCTTGAGGCGTGACAGATAAATGGCGGCGCCCTGCCTGCACATACCTTTACTGAGCTCTGAAGAATGATGAAGCGGCCCTGAATTTATTGTCCATAATTATATTAAATAAAGATTGTTTTCTCAAGTTATAATCATAGTATGTTGGCATTTAGAAGTGTTAAAACAACATGCTCCATTTATAATATCTATAATTATCAAAATTGTCTGAGGACCGCCTCCCACTTTGAAAACCTCTGTTCTGCATGGTAATATACAGCAAACTGAACATTTAAATCAGTTTGTTCATTTAAAACTTACAGAGAGAAATCAAGTGATTCCATACTCAAATTGAATTACACACATTGGTGCCTTAGAAGTTAACAGTGTGTCTAAGAACCAAACAAATATGGGCACACATCACTCAAATAACATTGTTTGATGTAATTAAACCCAAATGTAATGGATTTGGTGTTATATTGTCAATACATAGTTTTTTTTAAATCCTCACATGACCAACTCTTTATTCACACAACCACCCTGATGACGTGAACGCTCGCAAGTAGAGTTTCTCATCTCTACCATCCATCCCATGTGATGTGACCGCAGCACTATGCAGCCCTGAAGGCACTCACCAGAGCAAAGGACACTGCACTAACGTCAACTGCATGTTTAGATTTCCGGGAAAGAAATCTATTTAATCTGTATCTCGATTTCCAATTAAATATTCTCTTAAAAAATACTTGTTGTACTGATATAAATAAATGCACAAAATGCATTCACATAATTTCTTTTTAATTTAATTTTTCAGAGAATTAAATAACCTTTGACTTCATGTCTACACCCTTAATGAATCATGAACAAACAAAACACCCCAAGAAGAACAGCGTACTTCAACAAACCTGTTAATCCATTGTTATTTCTGCCAATTACAAGTAAAAAAATGTTTTATTACAAAAGACTAACTGTAACAGAAGGATATGATTCAACAAAGAACTTTAAAGCCCTGGAAAAACAAATAGACTTTGAGACAATGACGATAATTTTAATACTATTTTAATATTTTGAATGTGCTGCTTTCTCTCAACTTGCAGCTACATGGGCTACAATACTTTGGAAATTGGGCTGACGTTGAAATTAGAGAACTGCACTCCCTCTAGATCATAATTTTTCTTTAGTTTTTCCTTTCTGTTTTCAGTATTCAACCCCAGCAGTTACTTTCAACCAAAAGGAGCCATGTTGGTCTGTTACATCTCATTGGTTCTTTTCACCTAAAACGAAATATTACTTAATATATACAATATAATGTTATTGCTCTTGATATCCACCAGTCTCTAAAAATGTCACACTTTGGGCTACTTTGTTGAGTATTTTCTGATACAAGCGTACAGACACAACAATATTACCTTTCCTCCACGTCTGGCTTTGGGCGGGTTCCCTGCTCTCACCACCTTGGCAGGGCCGGTAGACTCTGTGGAAACACATCAAAAAGATGGATGTTACAACTGGCTCTCCATACATGAACGTAGATCATCTAAAAACAATCTGACAACAGCAATGAACAGAGAGGAAAGTGGGAAAACAATAGATTCCTGTTTGAAATTAGATGGATTTTTGTCTCGAAAAAGAAGGCTGTGGATCTGCTGGGTGTGGGGGGCTGAATTCAAACACAGAAGAATTTACTCAGATGTACTTACTTGCATATCTCAGTTAAATTAGTTTAATTAAGTTTTTCATTACTTGTCTTGTCTACCTGTAACTGATAGGCTCTGTGGCATAATTTTCAGATAAACTCAGCTAAAACAGCAGCAATAAGACATTACTACCACCATCAATTCTCTGTCCTGTCATCACTGTAACCAGCTACATTAACAACAACGGCTGCTCATTTCAACAGACCAAAAGAAAACTCACAGAGGCCAAAAGCTCCAGAATAGAAAATCAGAACATGAGCACACTGATTAAACAGAGAGCGTAATGATGGTTAAAGCAGGCCATTAAAAAAAAAAACATTCATGGAAGTACTTTCTCATGTTATTCCATTAAATGATTTAGGGCAATTTATCAATCAATTATTTAGTCTATAAAACATCGGAAAATAGAATAAAAAGCACCATCACAGTTTCGCAGAGTGCAAGTGGCATCTTCAGATTAACTTTGAGCAACATTTTAAAACCCAAAAGATATTACATTTACAATGATAGTAAACAATTAGCAAAACTCTTGTTGATTAACTTTTCTGTAAACTGACCTTTTCATTAATCGATTAATCATTTCAGCACCAAAATGGCGGAAATAGTTCTGCTCAAAGCTCTCTTATGTCTATGCATGATTTGGCCTGGTAACCTGGCCTGTTCGTTATCCCATTAGCTTTCAACATAGCATTTGCTAAACTTCTTCATCCACAGACAAGTGATAACTACCTATTTCAACAATGCTGCAACGTTTAAAGTACATCCAACCGTCCACAGAACGCAGACATCAGATAGAGGAATATAAATTCAGTCAGTATGTCAGCTTTAGGTACATTCGTTTGCCAAGTGTAAGCATTTATTGATTCTCTAACACTGTTTGGTAACTTCAGTTCTGTACGTAACATGAGAGGCTTCGGTCTCGGGATAGCTCTCATTTTCTCACACACCCAGTGAGATCCAATAAAGCTGACATAGATTACTAAAAATAAAGTTTTCCTCATGAACACACGCATTATCGTCTATTGTCCACCGCCCACATTATTCCTCGTAATGAATCTTCTCAAAAACATACCAACAGACCAGGTTTGGCTTGCGTTGTGAAGGTTGAGATCTTGCCTCTTGCTTTATTTGGCTGAAATGTCTCCACAGTCTGACTATGAGGGACTGAAAGCGACTCACAGGGACTTCATGCGGCCGTTTACACTGAAGAGCAAATCTCAGTAAGCTTCTTAAGGACGGTCATGTCAGGGGACGAGGCCAGAAAGAGGACGAGAGAGGGGAATAAAATCCCTTGGCGGACTGTCTTACAGACAACGGTATAAAGTACAAGATGAAGTTTGTAACGCAAACCAGAAACATCTAGGGCTGGAAAATAAACCAAATTTAACGAATGATCTCTTACAAATTTAAATCTACTCATATTTCAAATACAAAAATCTTCTTAGTCATGTAGAATTAAAACTGGAGAAAAACTAAAACCAGAAATTCTGGAGATAAAACAATTAGTCGATCAACTGGAAAGGTATGAAACTAATTTATTTTCTTGATTACATTATCAAGTCTTTTATCAATAAAATGTCAGAAATGCCTGATTACGTTTTCAGTCATGTTTTGTCTCACCTAGGGCTGGGCGATAAGGCAAATAACATCTCAACCTGTTTAGGATAAGCCACAATATATGATACATATCTCAAAATACACATTTTCTCTAAAATAACATAATATAAATTCTCAAACTACAATTCAAACAAGATGTTCTTATAGAATATGACATATTGCTGTAGATTAATCTTTCCAAAATTAGCTCAACCTTAAACAGCTACAACAGTAAAATGCAACACACACATTAATGCAGCAGTTACATTAATCCAAAAACTTCATATGTATTAGTATTAGTATTTAAATGTGTTCATTTTGTTGCTGTTTGTTTGGAGCATGCAACTCATGAATTGAATATCATAATTGAAAATCGAATGTGTACCCAAAGGTCGAACATTCGAATAGTCTAATTTTCAGGTCCAGCCCTAGTATTAGTACTTTTGGATTTGAATACTTCTTCCACCTCTGGTTAGAACACCGACACCTAACTTCATCTGTGTGTTACAGGCCGAGCCTTCACCTTTAAGGAAGGAGGCCTTATGGGTAACCTGTGAATGTGATGGCGTCTAGAGGGTTTGTTGTAAAAGTCTTTCCCTGTGTGTTGTGTGTGTGGGGGGAGTTGTAGTTACTTTAGTCAGCCATAAAGTGTGTACATACGCTCAGGTTGCAGACTGTGTCCTGTGTTTACTGATACAGAAAACAAATAAAGTGTCCCTCTTTGTGTAATGTTATGACTGCGTCGTTGTTCTCTGGACAGCTTGGTCCAGACTGGAAAAATCTAGCTAGTTAGCAGCTACTAGTCAGGGTAAAGTAAACTAAAATACCCTAAAACCATAACTCTCCAAAATACATTTTGTAGCTGCAGAGCTGCAGTTAAAGTAATCAAAGCGATCAGAGGCCCTTAAGCATCTGAAAAATGACATTTGTCATCGAGATAACTGACAGTTTTTCATTAGATAAACCGTACCTCATACTCATTATTACTTCACACATCTACTTAAATGTACCATGTTATGTTTTAGTCATGTGAATATTATGCCCGTCTACCAGTTTGTGAAACACAGCAGGCTGTTGAGCTCCTCATTGCATAAAAAATTGTGTGTTTGCTTGCACAACACACACACAGACAACTTTACTGGAGCAGACTTCGGCTTATGCTGGGGTACAAGAAATCTACGCATTCCTGAGACTAGACACTGAGAGAAGAAATAAAATAAATAACAAAAAGTTAGGCTGGGTAAAGACGCTGTTATTGTTGGACAGAAACTGACAAGAGAACTTAAATTTCCTGACTGGATTTGACAGTTAATCTATAGCCAAACCAGCTTTATAATTACCTTAACACATATCACAAGATGTGAAATTAAATTCAGCCAGATAAGAAGTTAATTCGGTGTAGATGGGTTAAATAGTTCAGAATCTATAAAGAGAAAAGTTTTCAGCCATGTTGAGAGGTCCATTGAAAGAACATGGGGGGCCAGGAAGGGAGATTAGTGCAAGCCCAGCATCTGTACTGTATGTTTTCTTACTTAGTCTTACAATCCTTTGGGTAAAAACTGACCAGCTGGAGGTCACGTTCGCAGATAGTATGACTGTATGACAACCACACAGAGAGGTCTGTCAGGCAGAAAGAAACACTGTATAGGAGAAAATACGACCGTAAAGGTACCAGGCACAGTCACTAGATGGAAATGTTCTGTGTACGAGTAACCAATCAATACTTAAGACAAAAAAACTGTCTCCTGAACAGCAAAGAATCCCTCCATCCACAGAGAGCTGCACTCAACAGGAGGGTTGAGATTTTACAGATTCTGCTTATTAATCGCGGTTCTTCTTGAACACTTTCCAGCGCTGGTCATGGCTCTGGTCCCCCATATTGTAAAAACTATGTGTACGTGGAACCACCACCATAGACAGAAGCAGGACCAGACGTCCCTTTCAGCAATAAGTGAGTAGAATCTTAAGAGAGAAATCTCCGCCAATTTAGCATTGAGGAGCCGGAAATATAATTTGTATACAACCCTGGTGTCTAAATCATTCACAAAGCAACTCGCCTGCTGACAGTTCAGCTCAAAGATTTAGATGTTAGTGGTTGCTAATGTAGGCTCGAGGTTCACAAAGAGCCGGCTGCAGGCAAACTCACTTCTTTGTCCAACCCAGAGATTTTATTGTAGTACTTCTAATACTATTCAAGTACTTCAGCCCCAACTGATGCTGACTCGAGTGACATAATGTGAGGCAATTTATCAGACATCACACAACTCCCCCTGGAGCAACACACAACTATTTGCACATATGCAGTGGATCGGCCCAAAACCTGTTAACTGATTAAAAATCAGTGTAGTTCCCAGAGCCACTTCTTGACACCAAACCGTACACGGCAAAGCCGAGCCTTGTGGCTCTGGTGTCCTTCGGTGTCTCAAAAATGTGACATATGTCATTCACTGACATCATTATCATAACCTCTGAACTTCAAACTTGAACTGTTTATATAGTTTTGAATCAATGAGTTGAGAAATGGTTAAACACATATTTAACTCAAGCTTCCAGACACTACAGTGGTGACCTTTGCTTCTTTTCGTTTGCTTAACTGTGTCACAGTTGTGTGTCCTCTGGGGATTTTAAACAGAAGCTTTGATGGCAGAAAATGTTATCCAAAATATGATTTCTAGAAAGCTACAACCTGTGCACAGTATAAAGTGCCAAGAGGAATCAAAGAAGAGATAAAATCCAACAACAATCATGCAACCTGAGCCCACATAGGGTGTGGTGCTCTTTTCATTACAAATACTTTTGTTCAACAAATATTTAGATCAGTGTTCTTCCCACAGCATGTTGTGTTGCTGTACCTAGTAGGGCTGGCCCCTAATAGTCTAAACTCAAAGCTAAGGGTTCCTTCCTTAAAAAAAGTACATAATTGCTCCTTAACGACAAAATATTTTCAGAGCATTGGATGCAGATCAACTTTAAATGAGGCAAGTTTAGAGTGACTTGTTGAAAGAAAATTGAAAGTTTATTTTCCATATGAAAAGTTAATGAAATGATTAGGACCTGTGAAAATTACGCATTCAACTAAATTTTGATTTTGTCTTTCAGTCTTGTCCCTTTATTTTTTGCAAAAGCAGTTGTCTTGGTTCCTGATATTTATCCCTTTAAATTTGGTCTCTTCCATATTTAACATATTTTAAGTAAACTTAAATGTTTGTTTTTTGATGCTGGCAGCTCAACTTAACCAGCATACATTTTACTTTCTTCTTATAACCTGGTGCCGTTTCCAGTGGTTGACTCAACATCTCACACGCTGCAGACATAATGTTGCTTCAACACTCTGTTGCTAATCCTAATCATGGCTGATGACATCACCTGAAGCTACCATTCAGCCAAGAATCATTAATGACAGATGGGAACAAGAGGATTTCTTGAACGGAAGTGCCAAAGCTGCAGTGTTCACAAAAAAATTCAAGACTTTCTCAGGCTAATTCAACCTCATGGTCAGGATCCTTTTTAAAGTTAGATTTTATAATAGTGCATTAAGTCTCCAGCATAAATGTCTTCCTGGGATTTTACAAACAGTAACCCTTAAGCATTAGCTGACCTGGACAAAGGTTTGCAGACAAGGCAGAAGTAAACGGCACAGTAAATAGTAAATAAAGATACTCTAGGAGCTAATGTCCCTGCTAGCTTGTTAGCCATTAGCCTCACCAGTTAGAGTAGATCACCAAGCGAGCCTCGTGAGAAATATTTTGCTTAGACACACAGATTAATTTCACTGTGCAACTTTCTGGTGGGACCAGGTCTCAATACACAGGACAGAGGTGAATATCAGATAACTTCCTAAAATGTTCTTCAGCGTCCACTGACTTGTCAAGCATCACAGGCATTTCAAACATTTGTTCAGCATCTTATTAACATCTTTACACAGAGTATACAATGTGCCTAGACACATCTGACTCATGTAAACCCGTATTTCACTAAACAACAAAAACTCCTGGTCTCCTTCCAACAGCCTAACATAGAAACATAGAAACTTTTGCCCAGGGAACAACTTAGTGCTAAATTAAGTCAAGGAATCAGCATGAATTCCTCAAGTATTTATCCGCTCTTATCTGCTTAGTTTGAACAAAAAGTGCAAACAACAGTAGTCTGTTTCAAAACTGTCACACTGCTGCTTACAGTGCATGACAGAGTATGTTTAAGAGGCAAACACACACACACACACACACACACACGGTGGCAGATTTATAATGTGACCATCAGATCTTTCCAGCAAGGGGCTGAAATGACCAAACTTTTTCTATATCGATTTCCTCCGAAGCAGGAAGTGCGTCAAACTCAGGTTTTATTGAGTCTTTCTGCCTCGTCATCATGACAAAGAACTCAAACAGGCTACACAGATTTAGAGCAAGTGCCAGAGGAAAATAGCTAACTGTAAAACTTTGTCCTCGTACAACACATTAATTTTAACATCTCATTATGTTCTTGTTTTGTTTTTTAATTAACCAAGCTAGCAGCGCGGTTGCAGGGATGACAAAGTTGGTCTGTCTGTTGGTCGGCCTTCCACTTTGGTCCAGACTAAAATATCTCAGCCACTGGATAGCGTGCATTTAAATTTTGTGCAAACATTTATAGTCCTCTAAGGATGAATTGTGATAACTTTTGTGATTCTCTGACTTTTAATCTAGCATCACCGTAAGTTTAAAATGTTGGTTTATGACCAAATACCTACAATGGCATTCCCATCAGCTTCAGTTGTACTTTGTGTTTAGTGCTAATGCAAAGCAGACTAACACGCTAAACTAATATGATTGCTATTTTGAGAAGACTGCATACTGCACTCCTCTTACAAAGTTAAATACTGTTGCATGCAGAATGCATAAAATTGGGACATAATACGTGGGCCCCATCCACACTACTGCGTTTTCGTTTTAAAACGGAGAACTTTTGCTACGTTTGCAAAAACAGGCAAAAACAGAAGATTTTAGAAACGATGACACATTTGGCTCTCTGTTTGGGTCTTATCAGTCATGCACATAAGAAACACAATGCTACTGACAGAGTTATAGTTTTGGTATTTTTATTAAAATATTTTGTACTGTGTAAATAACACTTGGTGCGGCTCTTCGTCTACAGTACTTTATTGTTTTACCAAATCTTCTGTAAGTATAGATCATCTGCTTCATTTTTACACCGTCACGTGCATGACCAGTGTATGTGACCGGCCACTAGATGTGCATTTTCAGTTGTTTTAATGTAGACGGAGATCAACTCTAAAATGCTGGTATGGGCGGAGATTGTATCCATTTCAAAACTGTTTTTAAACAAAAACGGAGAAGTGAGGATGGGTCCTTAGTCATTTATTGCACTTTAAACTTTAACCCTTCTAAAAGCATGCTGGCTTGCGTACTACAAATTGTGGCCATGTGCAGTAAACATCTTGGTATTTTTGGCATTCTACATTTGACATAGTGCATTGGGTGGATAGTGGAAAACTTAAAATAAAATACATTGAAAAATATATGTAGGATTTTATTTTTATGTATTATAAAAATCATACAATACAAATTTACAAATAAAATTAGGAAACAAAAATATCTTCATACCACAGTAAATTTGCTGCAAGCTAGTTAAATCAATTAATACGGATTTAGAAGCAGGTCATGTAAACATGAAGTGCTTTTTAGTGGCCCAAGACTGACATGAAAATCAGGTCCTCCATCGTCTCCAACACACCTGCTTGGGCATCAGTCTGACATTTTACAGACCTCGTAATTGTCACCACCCAACTAATTTCTGCTTCCGAAAACTGTACCGGACTCATAACTGAATTTTGTCGTCTAAACCACTGCAACAAGTGGGCAAACCGTGTTCAGCGATAAACAGTTTGTCACACTCTGCCACATTCCGCTGATCAGCTGAGTTGTGCACTATCCAACTACGTTTGAAAGTCAAAGGTCAAAAGTGAGCCCCCCCGCTGCTGCTCCTCAGGCGGTCACACAGCTGCCTTTTGGTGCAGATATTTTTCCTTGACCTTACTATTTTTTTTAGTACCTCGTACTGCAAAGTGCTGGTACAACAGGTAATGAATACAATAGTATAATTAAAAAGGTGTTTATGGAACGGCATGCATTTCAACTATGAGAATCTAGTTCCAGATTTGGTGTCTGGACACAGTACTTAGAGCTATGCAATAATCAGAATTTTGGCGTCAATTTCAAAACAAGATACCAGAGATAAAACGACTAACGTGCCACATTCCATTTCACAATGATGCTCTCGTTTTGTCTTGTGTTGTAAATCCAGCACATCTCTTTCATTTACAGTTGTGGCTCTCAAAGCTCCTTAAATGCCCAAATTCACTCTTAGCCAGGTGGGGTATGTTTAGTTCAGCTCCAGCCAATATGACATGGGGTTTTAACATCTTTAACTTGCTAGTCACCATTATTGGCTTAATGGTGTGTTCCATTTACCTCGGAGTCGGCAGTCTGAGCTGGGAATGACTTCACACCCGAGTTGACGGCGCTCCAGTAGTCAGAAAACTTTGCTCGGAGAGTCATTGTTTACAACTAGCCATGTTACCCATTGTTACAACACGTTGTTGTGTTTAGTATGTTGTAGCAACAAGTATATTGCAGCTGTCCAACTGCTGTCTGTGGACAGCACAGCACCTTGTGTACAAGAATTTCTATGAGACATAAGTACACAGAAGTGCTAATAAACAGTAAATAAACTACAGCTTACACCAATTGTTGATACTCTTGGTAGCCATCTTGGATCACAAAGTCAGGGTAGTGCGGTTCTCCCAACTTCCCAAGTTGGAAATCTGACTTAAGGGGTGTTCCCTTTGAAATTTCCCACTTTGAACTCAGAAATTCCTACTTTCCACGTCAAATTGAATGCACCATAAGCCTACGGCACATTACACTGCATGAATTAGCCGAGCTTTAGTGGACTTTTCATTTACTCATATCTTATTACCTTATTATTAAATTACATATTATTAACACTTTTCTTACTCACCATTGGTTCAAGTAACTGCTTCCCCCGACTGAACACCATGGTTGAATTTTTTGTAATTATGTAACACAATGGCCTGTCGTCAACTTCTGTAGTTCACCTGTCACCTGTGCGTACACACACACAAACACACAGAGCCCCCCTGCGGCCCATCGGCCCCCAAAGCGGTCAACCTAGGCAAACACTGCCTTGCTGTAATCCTTTTGCACTACAAGACGCTGTTTATAGTTAGTTTTAGTTTTAATGCTTATTAAATCCTGTTAAATAACCGTGATCTCAATAATGACCAAAATAATTGTGATTATGATTTCTGCAATAAATTAAGCAGCCATAACAGTTGATGGCCCACCAAGACACATAAATAAATAAATAAATAAATAAATAAATAAATAAATAAATAAATAAATAAAAATCACAATAACAGAAATATTCCCATTTTCTCCCAAATCACACAGCAAGAGAGAGAGCAAGCAAAAGAATAGCAATGTAATTTTGTGATTAAACAGAAAAGCAGCCGATTGCCATTTTGTTAAAATACCACAACTGCATATCACTAAAGTACAACTGATCTTTAGTTTGTCGGGTTTTTGGTTTGAATGGGTTATTTGCTCAAAACCTAAACTTGAGCTGAAATGAAAGCACCTTAAGTGTTATCTCAGTGTTATGTGCTCAACTTGAGCACCGATAGGAGTGTTATGTTCTCTACAACTCAAGGGCAGGAGGTGTGTGTGTGTGTGCATGTGTCACAGAGACGCATGCTAAATATCATAGAAACATACAAAAGAAAAAGGATATGTAAAAACGGAGGAGGATGAGAAGGGAACAACAGTTGTGCTGATTTTGCTGTAGAGTGGAAACTTCTTATAAGTGATCACATCTGTCCAGGGAAAATTCATGACTGTAAGTGTAAGATTTATAATAACCAATTTTCTTTTTATGCATATTGCCATCTAATTCATAGTTTTCATGTGACGTCACATTCCAAGGAAACACTCCCTTGGAGGGCAAAAAAGTTGTTATTTTACTGCCAACCAGGAAGTAAGTGATACACAGTTCCACTGAGTTTGTTACTATTGCGTTGTCAAAATGCTGGATAGTTGTTGTGAGATTCCCTTTAAGGTAAACGTAAACTTTACCACAGTCGAGCGCTGGGACCTGGCGGTTTGTAACGGCGGGAATACGGCCGCAGGTGGCCTACAATTCCAGTTTGTGTCCATATCCATCTTTTTTAGTTGAGAGGTGATTCAAAAAAAATTTAATGGCTTTTGCGTCATCTCTACGAGGGAGTCCGCTCTGAGCCACTATCTTGGTCTGATGTTTGGCCCGCCAGGGCACAGCACATGCCACGTGACTGAAAACTATGCATTCACATATGTATACTTATTAGATGAATATAAAGTAGAGAAATGGCTAAAATATGGCCAAAAATGTTGTAACAATAAAGTTTCATATCTTTCAATATCAATAATTATCGCGATAATCGCTAACTGTTGTTTATGATTAAGCCTTTGTCAAGAAATAGGCTTCTCAGTCACAGCCTGGCGTTGGTTTTGGTGCATTTCTAATTTTTAAACATGCCTGAAAATAAAACTGTAGGCTATCAATGGCAAACTTGTAGCAGAGTTTGACAATTTTATACGTAATATTCAGATTTTCTATCTTGTCCTGTATAAAAACACCCAAAATGAAAACTGAAAGTGGTAGGTTATGATAAGCAAATTATTTAAACTACATTTGTATAGGAATGATTCTGTTCGAAGCTCTTCAGCAAAGGGGTTTGATCACTATAACAATCATCACTATAGGTTGTTTCTACTGTATTTGCATTAGTAGGGAAATCAGTTTGAAACCCACACTCAACAAATGAGAACAAAAATGAGTCAATGTCAGAGTCAAGGAGGAGGAAGAGGAAATACAATAATCTTTCTGACAAAACAATGTGCTTATATGGAAACAAAACGTTTTTCCGTATTTGAGACTGTGCAGGGTAACACAATGAATGTATTCAATCACCTGAGATGTCAAAACAAAATACAATATGTTGAAGCTGTTATGGCTAAACTAAAAGAACCCACCTGCTGCCTGACCACATAAGATCCATACCAAGAGCATTAAAAGGGGGAATTACTGTGTGACAAACTACCTGCAAAAAACTGCAAAAGAAAATCATAAAGTCAGAGACAAAACAGGATTCTCATTTTATCCCCCCCCACACACACACACAGACTAAAGTCTGCCAATCACCAACATGTGTGGCTACCTTGTATGACCTGCAACTGTATCACCCCAGTTTAATTTTGAACAAACACAAACGGAGGGATTGAGCTGGGCCAGAAACACAACTCGATGCAAAGACAAAACAGCTGTATACAAACACGCCAACAATGCAGCACCAGCTTAGGTCACACCAGCTTATATTTCGCAACTTACAACCAAGTCTAAGGTCAGAATGTCAAACAAGCAGTCAGGCACCTAAAATGTGTTTACGTGTTTAACTTGACGTAATTAAATAGATGTTTATTTTACTTTTATTCATATGTATGTAAACAAACAATGACAAGATTGATGAGAGTTAAACTTTCAAATGACACAAACAAATTAGTGAATACTAAACTCATTTAATGGTTTGACATTTTAGGAAAAACCCTTCTTGGCATTCTTACCAGAATTTTGATGAAAATACAGATATCAATTTAATTTGTGGGTTCTTTAGTGCCAGATGTATTTAGCCTAACTTAGCCAACAGACTGGAAGGAAGGGGAAACTGCTATCCTACACCAGCAGAAGAAAATGCCTTGCAACAGCTCCTAATTGGTCATTTCTCCAATACTGTCCCTTATGAGCTAAAAGGTTAGCTGTCTGGGTTTAGCTTAGAGTGAGTATTCCCTACATCTTTCTTCACAGTGCTCAGAGCCAGTTGTTGCAGCCTGCCGTGCACGCCTGACTGCCAGAGGCTACCATTAACATTAGCTACAACCAACCCCCCACCAGTTCACTTTAACCATTATCTCTCCCTCAGTCTCTCCAATATTGTTACAGTAATTCATTCAGTTTTGCGTGACCATTTCCTTCTAACTGAGATTAAAACAGCAGCTCTTCGTCAGATATCCTCTCTTTCCATTTTACTATTATCTCCAATTGCATCACCCCCAACAGACACAGTCCCCTTTCTCCTTTATACCTCAGATGGAGTCCAAGAACAAATTCCCATGGGTGCTACAGCTTACACAAGTGACAATACCTGCTCCAAAGTCCACCGGGTATCACTGGTGAATCCTATAAATAAACCATGTGCCACGTCGGCTCTGCAGTCTTAGATAAACACAGTGGTAGTTTTGGGAAAGAGGCCCAATCGTCTGCCAGACGCTTAGAGTTGTTGTTGGCTATGGCCACTAGGTTTTTTTCTGCTCCCACATGTATTGTTTTTAAATCACTGAAGTCATATTATCTTAAATTTGCTTATTTGAGGTGAGTGACTGTTCTGGGATTTCCCAGTTACTGTGACAAGTCATGAGGGGAAAGCTGCACTCTGACATCTTCCTCACAGGATGATATTGAACAAAACCTCCACCAAAACCAGGATCTAACAGAGAAACCCCACATTATAAACACACATTTGAATTTAATCTTAAAATAATTTTTAAACGTCTAAGTGTTTATCAGGGAAACAGGAGCTGGATAAGGACATGTGACCAACACCTCACAGCCTGTTATACTGGTCAGCTATTTCTCAAAGTCAGCATCTAAATTAACATTTAATCAGTGTGAAACCTAATCAACAGCACTGTCTACTAGCTGCTGCAGTCTGACGGTCTGACATGCACAGCAGCGCAGAGTGATGTCAGAGGAGGGAAGCCTGTCTGCAAGAGCCAAATATGGAGGAAACGACAGTCAGAGCGCACACCGGCAGGCCGCCTGACCGCCCTCCCCACACACACACACACACAGATGTTAAAGTGTCTCCCTGGTGTCACATGATCAGTGTGGTGACGTCACCACTTGCTGAGTCTCCCGTGTACACTGAGCCACAATAAGATCCCGCACAGAAACACACACACACACACACACACACACACACGTTAAGCCCAAATCTAACCAGACACTGAATCTCGCCTGCCATCCACATCGATGATGAGCTCAGGGTGTAGCTCTGCATCCAAATTCCTGAAAGAA
Source organism: Lepomis gibbosus (assembly GCA_029875015.1). Taxonomy (NCBI): domain Eukaryota; kingdom Metazoa; phylum Chordata; class Actinopteri; order Centrarchiformes; family Centrarchidae; genus Lepomis; species Lepomis gibbosus. The sequence goes on from JAPMOB010214266.1 coordinate 41,254, forward strand.
TCCTGAAATCCTTTGTGGGAAGCTTTTCTGTTTTTGTAAAACACATTTCAGCTATATTGTGCTGCTGTGAGTTTGGCCTAAACAGCTGCTTCTTTTCCTGCTGTGAGCTAAAACTTTATGACGACTGAAATCTCATATCCCGATATAGGTAATTTCATATCCCAATAACAATGTGTGTCCAGGCATAAAACATTTTTAGTAAATTGAATTAAATATCGTAAGTTATTGTTGGAACTTGGTTGGTTAGCAAAGCTAACATGAGAGAACGACATGGTCCCAGAGCAGCAGAGCAGCTCCAGACCGCAACATATCACAACAGCAGCTTGTCTTTGTGAACTAGAAAGTGAGGTGAATGTCCTTGGGTGAGTCATTAAACATTACCCGACACGCAAATCATGGCTGGAATTGTGTTGTGTGGCTCGTCAATATAACAGACTTCTCTCTTAGGTATGACCTCCTCATTTTTGCTGGCATGGTCTGAGTCCTCCTGTTGACTCTTAAGCCTAGTTCACACTACAAGATTTTAAGCCCGATCTGCCAGTCAGTGAGCTTGGCAACCATCAGGCTGTGATCAATGGTAAATCAGCAATTGATCGGCGGTCACCAGTTATTATGTTTGAACTACTCAACGCATTAAAACGGCTCCCCGACACATCACTGACGCCAGCCAGATATCTAGCATGGCAAATATCTGTAAGAGTCAGCCGACTTAGCATCCAAATCTAGCCAATGAGAGCAGGCAGCTACTTTTTCACTGCAAAATACTTTTTACTCACCTCCAGCTGTCTTTGTTGCACAGACCATCCCTGCAACTTGCATGTGCTAATCCATTATTTCACAGATATTCTTTGTCTTTATAATTGCTATCTTTATAATAAATAGCTGTTGTTTGTAGTGTTGCGCCATTTCCTGTTTCACATTTCACTGTCGGGTGACACAAGCCCCTTTTCCACCAAAGCATTTTGAGAGCCGGTTCAGAGCCGGTGCCTACTCGCAAACCAGTTCTTTGTGTTTCGACAGCCAAAGAACAGGTTCTTGGCCAGGAAAACTGGTTCCAAAGCGGCACCAACTCTTTGCTGGACTAGAACCGTTCTTTTACAACGTACACAGTGACGTAATGACGTCATTCGCTGGGCTCTCTAGTCAGTGGAAAAACAAACAGCTTCTGAGAAGGTTATAAATGAACGTATGGGAAACACTGTGTCCATATACTGGTTTGTAAACCATTCTTTATTGAAAGCAATGCTAACTAAGTGTGTTATGCATTTGCCTGTTCTAAGATAACCATCTAATGTTCTGTTGTGCCCTGCCTGGCACTTTATTCTTAGATATCCTCATTTATGAAAGGAAACAATGAGTAACTGGTCAACAAGCTACAGATATTTCATTTCTGGATGACAACATCTGCTACTCCTTCCAGCGCACGGGTCATTAAACTACAAGCTCCAAGTTGCAGTGGACGAATACCTCAAATGGTTTACTGTGGAGGAGGAGGAGTAGACACCAACCATGTTAAAATTTGTGACACGTCTCTCTCTCACATGCTCAACACTATTTGGTAATAAAACATTTCATAAACCTCCTAATGTTTTAAAGGGATATTCTATCTGACTCATGACTTGAAGCCTTTGGCAAGAGGAGCTTAGTCACGTTTTATACAACACTAACTAGGCACATCCTTGATGCAAACGGTCCACACCCTGATCAAATGCCTGCACCGCCAAGGCTCACAGAGGGATGTGCAGCTATCATCGACTCCAGACACAAGAAGAGAGATAAAGCAGCTCGAGTAGAGTGTCTACAATAAGCACTGGGCTGCTACCTAGCTCAGCATTTCTACTCTGAGTTAAACTGTCAGAGTTCTGTCAGAGTGTACAGCTTTAAGCATGAATGCTGTAAAATTAATATATGTGACAAGTTTTTGATAAATTACCAATATTCATATGTAATGATTTTGATATATTTTCATAGTGATTCTGTAATATCCAAGGCTGTAGTTGATAATTATTTCCATTAGCGAAAATCTCTATAATTTGTCAGAAAACAGAAAATTCCCATCCAAAAGGTTATTCAATGTAAGATATTGAACCGAGAAAAGCAAAAAAAATCATCTGAATCAAGCTGAAGAGAAAAATTATTAATCAATTATCAAAGTTACCGTTAATTATCTGACAATCAAATAATTGTTTCAGCTCTAGTAATATGTTTGTCTTTGGAAGGTTTTAATGCTATTTGTGATGTGTGAAAATCTGTGGAGCTGTTTGTTCAAACTAGGCTCAAAGCAAGCGGACAATTAAATAAATGTATGAGAGAGGGTGGACACATATTACAGATCGTTTTGTTGTTTGTATGACAGACTTCATTTAACTGCTGCACCATCCAATCAGAACTAAAGTTTTAAAGAAGAAATTCCTCTATACATAATATTGTGTTGCATTATGAAATGAGTTATGAGATTTGTAGTGACCAAAATCTGTATCAAAGATGAAAACAAAATGTGTGTATTAGAAGTTAATGACAAGTATTTGGAATTCAATATCAATGGAGCATTGAAAATAATACAATAAAAAGGAATTACTCTAGATGTGGGTCAAACAGAACCTGCAAACATGAAGATGCAACATCATTTCAATGGGCTAACCAATAAGCTGAGCTTGCATTCACACAGAAAACATCCATTCAGAAGCAGTAGAAGCAGCAGCTGCGGTGGCATTCTATACTGCAACAGTAGTTCCTCTTTACTCATTCACGAGTCAGCACTCCTTCCAGGTTCGTGACCTTGGTCGGGTCCCGACACCTCGTAAAAAACCTGGCTACAAACAGCCCGAGGTGTCTGATGACCAAATGGGGGGTCTGCCTCCTCAGGGCCACAACAAAGAGGACAAGATTCACAGAGCAGGGACAAGTGTGGGGGACAAATGAGGCGTCCATGCTAATTTGGAAACAGCAACCCCCGACTCTGTGAAACCCTGCTGTAGAAGCGACTGCTGCAGGAATCCCAAGCAGCTTCAAAACGTCACACACTTCAGAGTCCTTCAAATTCACAACTTAATTTAGAGCAGGCAAGAAAGCCATCCGCACAGAGTGAAGGCTTTTATATAAGGACAAAGCAAAGAATGTAACTAAGTTATTTAGTTTGCTAACCCACAAATTAGCTGTCACAACAGCTAAAGCTAACATCAAGCAGCATCTTGTGGGCAAGTCATTTAACGTTGCCCGACACACAAATTATGGTTGGAACGGCAGCAATGGTGTTGGGTGGCTCAGACTAAGCCACTTGGTTTCCCATTTACAGAGCCAGGGCAGTGAACAAACACTGAATTTGTTTTTAGCACACACACACAGAAGAGACATCTAGCAGACCGTGAGGAGATCTTCACTGAATTTGACTGTGTATTGGATTCCAATCACATATCCCACCTTTAAGACGAACCTTCACAGACCAAGAGGGGCTCAAACTTGCGTTGTGTAAAGGATTCATTGAACTATCCCTTTCTACCCAAAGCTTCAAAAAGACAGGGCTGCATTTGCAAGTGTTAATTAAAGATTCCTGCCCTCGCTATAGGAATGCTAATGCATCGAGCCAAACCTACATTTACATTTATTTATTTGGTAGACCTGGCAGTCTTTCCTGATTCTTTGTCCACGGGGGTCACACCTCAGTTACAAGGCTACAATGCATGTCAGCCTGCATTCTTTACAACAGCAAAAAGTAAACAGATTTTAAATAAGGTTGTTCTGGACAGAGTATCACTTCTGATATCTCAAATGGAAGACCTGTATACATCATCTCCTTATCCCAGTGTAAACAGCCCTCTTGTAGAAAGAAATCTTTCCATTGACACCAAAGCAAAAATAAAAATAAGTTGTTTAATACCTGTACCACCCTACGCCCACATCAAAATCTATATGTTCAAAGGCTGGGCTTAAGTGCGATTTATACTTCTGCATCAAATCAATGGCGTAGCCCCATACCTTACACCGTAGCCTGATGTGCACCTCCTAAAAAAAAAAATCTCACTACACGTCGAGGCAACGCGGACCGTAGGAACTGTGATTAGTTGGCTGGAAAGCCTCCAAGCCGACAGGAAGTGTCCCGTGCTTTGAAGTAAATTTTACTAGCGGCCAAACCAGCAGCTGTAACACGGTGAATCAATATGTTTGACAGTCACAACCCCAGCGAAATGACTTGTTTCACTATCAGAATGTGATCCATTCGGTCAATAACATTTGAAAAGTCTATAACAACCACACGTATACAAGTTTACCCCCATTTAAGTTACTCGAGGGCTAAACCAGAAATAGCCTGCTTGGCCGGCAAGAGTCAACACAGTGACACTGTAGTGCTACCGTGGCGGTGTAATTGCACAACGACGGAGACACCAACACTGTACACACCAACGCTGTACACAATGCATGTGGACCGGACACAGGAGCATAAATCACGCTTTAGTCAACACCATACAGAATTGAAGTCTAGTTTTCAACTATAAATGTTCAGCTAAGACACCCTGATCCAAAATGTTTGTTCATGTCAGTAAAAGAAAACCCCCACAAAGGTCTGTGCTTGGTGTGTTCATGTGCCATGTGTTCAGCCGTTAGAGGAGCTGCGTTACACAATGCTGTAGAGCACCTCCAGCCCTGGAAACACCACATGCACGCATTCACCAGGCATTACAGTAAGGTCATACAAACAATAACCTGGAACCCTGTTGGTCCATGTTTTAACTCAGAGTGTTCTCAGCAAACTGGATTATGCTACCACCAATACTGCTGCAAGAAACTGCTTTAAAAAATGTTTGCATTGCTTTGCTCTGCATCCATGACATTTCCCCATCTGACTGAATGAATTAAAGACTATGTTTAAGAACTTCAGGGAAAGAATTAAGCAGAGAGGTTCTGCTTATAAAAAGACACTGGTACTCTTGTTCTGTGGCAACTCCACTGCTAGCATTTATCGCTAATTCACCATAAACTCCCTCCAGGGCAGAAATAATCAAGACATTTAACTGTTCAGAGGGAATGAGTCTACTTTTTTGGGAAATTATTCAGATCCTGAACCATATACCCATTTGACCTACTCTGTTTCTGTTCAGCTGCACTTCATTGCCTTTGGTGGCATCTGTGCAACAAATTCCACCATTGAGAGAAACATAAAATACCACATACTGCAGAGAATTCAACACACCTTCACTGCTGCACAAACAGTGTCACATGACTGATCACAAACTGAGTAGTGATTAAGCTAAATTCCAGAAATGTAAAAAGTCAGACCAGCTTCAATGCTACAGTCCAAGCTGCCCCCGCAATGGTACGACAAACCGGATTTGACCTGCTGAAATTAAGTCACGTATCGTCATGAAAGGCAGGCAAGACAGGAAGTAGTGTGGACAGGGTTACAAGCTAAGTTGGGGAGCTAACAAGGCAAGCAGGTCTAACAGCAGTCAAGCCAAAAATTAAACCGCTTATAACCAAATAATTTACTGTCACTACCCTCTGTCACTTCCCATGAACTTTCTGCAGCCAAGCAACATCCCCCCCATCTCCACTTGCATTATTAATAAACAATCAATATTTCCTCAATGAGAGGTTAGGCTTACTCCCTCCCTTAAATTGTATGGATAGGTTTGTAATTTCACATGTCAAACTTTCAATTAGACTGAACTCTGCACAAAAAGAAAGAGGCACGTCAACTCATAACCAGAATCTAATATGTCTCACCCCAGTCGTCAAAGATATGAACTGGGCATGAAATTCTGTGTGGTCGCAACTTCAAGGTACCCCATGGATTGTTTCACCCAAAGTAACACTATGGAGCAATGATTTACAATTTTGTTTGTATTGTGCACAAGCGCATGGCCAACTCGATGGACATTGTTTCTGTCCATTTCAGGGAGCATCACATAAACCACCTAGAAGATCACTGGTTTTAAACTGCGTGATTGGTCTCTTATTTTCTAAGGCCCCTCTGGACGCTACTTTAGAGTATCAAAGACCAGGGCCCGTATTTATCGAGCTTCTCAGAATTACTCATAAGAATGTGCTTATGAGATGTGCTTAAAAGTTAGTTATCAAGCATCTCAGCCCTAATTTGAGTGAAGTGTAGGACTAAATCTTAAGTGTCAGTCTTAGTGCTGATTCACAACGCTTTGCTGTGCCACAAACAGGATTTTGGATGACGATGTAGCCAAAGACCAATCACTTAAGAGATTTCCTTATTTAAGAATATTCTTAGATAAATTCATATTGAATGGTGAAATTCAGAGTAGTTTATATTCAACACACATTTAATTATAAAGGATTTTCTAGAGAATATATTATGATATGGGCCTACACATTAAGAAAGATAAAAAAGGTTATCTTTATATGAGCCCCATCAATTGCACCTACTACTCCTGTATAGCTGGCTATTTGCATGAACTGTGTTTGCTTCTGTCAGATTACGGTGGTGGTGTTGGGAAGTCAATGAAACTCGTGACAATGTGTGGAGCTGTAGCATAAGTGCCATAATTGTCTCCATAACTATTCGGCTTTTTGATGGTTGTGACGAGTCAAAATCATTAGCACTGTTGCATTTGTCCTGACAGAAACAAAGCATCATCACCTCCTTCAGTTTAACTGAAAATGCATTACTGCGTAAAGTCAGTGGTGAAATGACGTCCCTCACCAACTCGCTGACAAGCGCTGTCCAACCTGTCCTGAAAGATTTGTACATGTCTCCCTCTCCACAGTGCCCTCACAAGCCCTACTGGCAATTCCTAACCACTTGAGAGACCTCCCGAGCTGTCTTAAATAACTGGGAGAGTGAGAGTGATTGTTAGCAATAAGAAATTTGATAACTTGCTTTTATTCTTAAGTTTAAAAGTAGGAGTAAATTTCATGAATTCTCAGCACTTAATACTAAAACTGCACTTTGAGAAGCTTGATAAATAACAGCCCAGGTCTAATAGGCCTGAAAATTTATTTTATGACCTCAAACTGTTAAATGCTCATGATGAGTCAGTTGATTATCAGTGAGCATTATAAAAAGTGCTGGGTGGTCATGATAATGATGTTTTAACCACTCATGACGATGTTGGAGGGTGACAGCTGGATGCACTACAGGTTTTATGTCACGCTGGCACTTTATATACGCTTATGTGAATTTACTGTGACAGAATTTAGCCCATGTCTTCCATAGATTAGTACCATGTGTTTTATGTGAAGTTCAGCTGTCAAGGTACCCCCTGCAGAATGTAAAGCCAACTATACACTGACAAAGAAAAGCAAGCTTGTGACGTGCTTGCCGTTTTATCCTTCAGGCTAAAATATTTCACAAACAATCAACAGTAAACCCAGTCAGTAGTGGCATGCCTGAAGCAGTTGCGAAAATTTGTAGCTTGTTTGAAATCCAAATCCACCCTGCTCTTGCCACAATTTAAAGTCACATACAGCAACATACACGGACTGGGATCCTAAAACAAGCTGCCTGGGCCGTGGAAATACATGTTCAGCCTTTCAGCTGGTGTTCTCATGCAGGATCTTGTTCAAGGACACATAAATTACACACAACTGATTAGAGAGAGACTTCTTACTTTTTGGTAGTCGACCAAAATGAAAAGTCACAGGACACTGACCTTTAACTGTAACTTTAAAACAGTGAAACTTTCAAATATAAAAGGTGGAACAGAGTTCTTTTTCCATGTTTGCCCCCCCCCCCTTGTGATATACTGTGTTTTTCACTCTTCAAGTCAACAAATTATTCAAATCTAAACAATGTGAAAAGGGAAATTCACTTTTTTTGATTCAACACACAACCTTGAATCACAACTCCAAAATAGAAAATATCTAAAAACACAAACATCCATTTTACAAATAGCATCCAACCAATTTTGGTCTTTGAATGACACATAAAAAAGGGCCACTACTGCCTGGTTATCTCCACCGCTGGCTACCAGCCAGGTTCACTTGCTGATGTGACAGCTTTTGGAGTACATCCATCCAACCCACCCAGACTGCTCCAGTAGACCTTAGATTCAGGGCACAGCCTGTACCCTGAATCTAAGGTCTACTTTAGTTTAAATGTGCTCCAGCAAAGCAAACAAAAAGTCAACACAAATCACTAACAGGCAGCGTTCAGAACCATGATGTGCCAACTGCAAAACAGTGTCCAGGGGGAAAAAGCACACATGGCTGTGAGAGGGGACAGACACCACGTTGCCTTGACACAGAGCAGAGAGGGGAGCTGACATAAGTGCATCACCATTAATCACTTTACATATTTTGACAACTAGCCCTAAAGTTGAGAAATCCCCTATGTGCATTTGTATGACATAATTATTGTCATTTTAAACCTGGACCAGTGTGAGATCATGCAGAAGCCATGATGACTCTCGGCTGTTGGCTCCCATGCTAATGATAGCTAGCTGGGTGGACAAACAGGCAGGAGCCGGGTTTGCGCTGACAACACATCAAGGACATGACAGCCAGGTTGTTACACACGAAACAACCGGAACGTCTCACGCAGGACAGCCTCAAAATTATACCGGGTCTCTTAGTTTGCACCGAGCTGACGCAGTTAGCCAGCTAGCTAACTAACTAGCTACCTAGCAGCGCCCATGCCTTTCTGTCGGGAAACACGTGGAGTGAACACGTGACGTCTCATAACAAACCTGCTCCTTTCTTTTTATGAGATTAAACGGGCAGATGGCTCACGTTCGGGTCGTGTTTCACTATCGAGAATCGATCTTTAGACAGGCTGAAAGCTGACATGTTTTACACGGGGTGGCTGGAAATGGACAGTAGCGACCGGGAAGCTAAGCTAAAGTCGGAGTGGGAAGGGCTTGGCGACGCACTAGGCCAAAAGGAGAGGCTGTGTGCTATTGTTAGCTGGCTAAGCAGCTACACAGACGGCCAAGCTCGTGGCTTTTCTTCTAATTGATGCAATGCGAGGATGCCTCATTAATGTCTGAGGTGGCTAAACGTTGAAACCTGCCTTAAAAACAAACGCGTAGTAACCACAACTTTAAATATTTGGCAAGCAACAGGGAGTCAGCTAAGGTCGGGCTGGCTGTGGCACACATTAAGGAGGGAGGGCATGGTGTTGAAGCAGGCTAACATAATGACATTTCAACTACTCTACCACTTCTCTTAACTTTAAAAGCTTCTGGAGTCACATGCACGATGACACGGCAGAAAATAAGACCCCTCCTACATAAACATATACACAAAATGCAGAAAAATACACAAATAAACGCCAAAAACTTGCTCTACTAAAAATGATCAGTTTGTCTGGTGTGGTGACACACGCACAGCAACTTTGCACAGCACCGGCACGAACCAACGTGTCCATAAAAGTGCAGCACACACAAGCAAAAATACTGTTTTCTCTATCTATTGACTTTGGGAAGAGAAGCCCTTAATTGCACCTTAATCTCTTAAAATTATGATTAAGGAGAAGCAGAGACAAGATAATTTTAAACAGACGAACAGTAAGGTTAATATTGCTGTGTGATTAAAGGGGTTCAAGTCTTGTCCTCTATCACTGGAGCATTTTAACTGCTCTTTTTAAGGGTGTGATCTCTTGTGCAACCGGCCACCTCTGGGTCTGCCACCCTGAACTCCAGGAATAGCCTTCATGAGGAGGAAGAGGAGGAGGGAGGGATTATATTCTCCAAATATAACCAGCTTGCATGGCGACCACAAACAGGGGCTTGTTTTTGCACCAACTTGGCTTTTTTTTCTTAGTTCAATAAATCCTATCTGACCCCTGTGACAGCTGCTGGGACACCCCGTGTGACCACACCTGAAAGGACAGACACAAACACCACACTGACACAGCCCAGTAAAATCATCTTGTAACTTAGGGAGGGTTACAAACCGTGGTGTGCTTGTCCATTCACGCTGACCACGGTCACTGCATTCATATTCCTAGTCCACGGGTTCACCTTGGGCGGGGGAGCTTCTGTAAACTCCTTTTTGTGGCTGCTTTTAACACCTTCCTCGCTTTGCTTGTCGTCGCTGTCGCAACCCCCTTTGCCCTCCTCTGTCGCCTGTTTTGGGGTTTGTTCCTCCGTACCGGGGGTCCCTCCCTGCCCGGGGCTGCTGCCGCCGCTGCTGCTCCCCTGGTCGGCGACACCCGTCTGCCGCTTGGCCCCGTCGCCCCGGCCGCCCTCCTCTTCCTCCGGCTCACCGCGGATCACTTTACCGTGCTCCTCCGCTTTAGCAAGCGGGTTGCCGGGCAGGAGAGTCTCCACCTGAGTGGCCATTTCCCACCGCCGTCTTTCTTCCCCCCTCAGGATTACCAGTCCTCCCCCCGGCCCGAATTCGCCTTCAATTTCAAGGAAATGTGAAGTTTTTCCGCGGAGTCTGCCGCTCCTCTGTCGCTCCTAGACCAAAAGAGCTTCAGTCTAAGACGCAGAGTAGTCCGCGCTGGATTAAAACATGTATAAAAATAAAGAAACGTGTCCGAGGGCCTCTCAGGATTACAACCTTAACTCCACCACTAGCAGCAATATGGATGATCCCCACCACGCGATAGAAGGGTGCGCGCACGTAGGACGTAGAGGGGGAGTAGCCACGTAAAACCGGGAGCGCGCTTATGGGTCAGGTCGAGATGCTGCATTCAAGTGTCGTCGTAAATGATACACAATTTCAAAAGTGAAGGGCCACATTGTCGGGCGCATTCAAATGCTTTTCTTAATCATGGATAAACATTGTTTTTGTCTATTAAGCAGCGGACAATAACTAAGTAGGCTACTCGAGTACACAAATCATATAAAGAGTTAAAAAAATAAAATGTTTTGTCATAAATTAAACTACCCAACAGTTTATACAAGTGCAGTTGAAACGATTAGTTAATTGATTTGTGTACTTCTTCCACCACTGGTATTGAGTTAGCTGTTTCATTTAGTGTAATAAAGAGAAATCAACCAGCCCATTATTATGTTGCAGCGTGTTTTTAATGCACCATTTTTCTGCACATTTATTCTAGAGATATAGACAAAAACTACATCTTGAATTAAAATGCAAATCACCATCTTAAAGATTAAATTAAAACGTGAAATGTTAGCTGCCACATAGCGTTTCTTTGAACTAAAATAAGTAAAATTTACCAGTCTTTAAAGTGTGATTTGATTAGATTATAGCTTTCTTTGTCCTCGAAGAGGAGGAGGAGCCAGAGAGATACACAAAGGTCTGCATCACTGAAACACATGACAAGAAGACTATTCACAATCAGTCATGAATCCAACCTGAATAGCTAGCCACACATTAATCATATTTGATGCCTGTTTTATTACACATGTTGCGTTACATTTTACATATGACACCAGTGGGTAAAGAAATGGATTTCAATATTATACTCAGACCAAAAAAATGTAAAACCACAATGTAAAAATACCCCACTGAAAGTAGAAGTATATTAGATTACATCATTATTGATGCATTGACATGTAAGCAGCATACTAATGCGGCTGAGGTAGAGCTAGTTTTATTATGTTACAGCTGTGTAGTGTAATCTATAGCAAGGCATCATATATTGCCTGCTAATTTGGTTTATTCTAAATCTGCAAGGTAACTCTTAACCAAAATTATCAAATAAATGTAGTGGAATTGAAGTATAAAGTAGCATAAAATGGAATTACAAATACTACAAGTAAATGACAAGTAACATTGAAATTTTACTTACGTAAACTAGTAGGCCTACATTTACTAAAATCTAATCTACTACTTTTCCAGTCCCACATATATATAGATAAGCTTACAACTTGATTGATTAAATGTAGCCTTTCAAGTAAGAACACCTTTTGGATTTAATTTAATGTAATGCATATAAACATACATTTACTTACTGATTCACTCAGCCTACACGTGCCATCCTTGTTAAGCTATGTATTTTGTACAATAAATTAGATTTTTACGACAGGCAGGAATGCAGCGCAGATCCTCGAGGACGTCCGTCTCCCATGGACGCGTCAGCAAATCACCGTTACCTTATTAAATATCCGTCTAAAACACAAGTTTTTTTATGTATACAGTCTATGGGTTTTCACTGTAAACGCCAGTTTATACAAGTTTGTAACATGAGACGTGTGTCCCTCACCCGTGCATTTAATGCCACTCTGTTTTCTAAAATCTGTAAAAGAAAGTGGGAAAATGTGCCTAAACGCCTCTTCACTGTTCCAACACGCTACACACGTGTCCATACCGTTGTTGCACGTGTGCAATATGGTCTGAGTCCAGTTTTGCATCATTTCCACAAAACAAACTAAGAGTTTAAATTGTGTTGAGTCCGTTTCTGTTGTGTTGGATTGTGTGAGTGTGACTGTGTGGTATGTGTGTAGTGACATCCAACATGTGGCTCAACCTTAAAGAGCCATTTCCAGTCTGTGTGGTTGGTTATACAATAACCAGCAAAGTAAAACTTACCGTGTGTTTTTAACTTTGTGTGTGTGTGTCTGTATGTGTGTGTGTGTGTGTGTGTGTGTGTGTGTCTGTATGCGTGCGTGTGTGTGATTGAAAGTGCATTTATGTTTGAGAAGGAAAGTTATGGTTTCTGCTGAATGAAGCAATGAAGAAATGAAGCTTCACATGTTGCCTCTGTAGCCACTTTTGCTTTTATTCAGTGGTGGAAGAAGTACTAAGATCTATTTTTACAATTGCCTAAGTAAAAGTAGAAATACCACAGAACAAAAAAAGCTGTGTTACAAGTCCTGCAGTCAAAACCTTGCTGCATCAAAATAAGCTTAAAGCCCAAAAGTAAAACTACTTATAATGCAGAATGGCCCATTTCAGAGTGATGCATTAATGTGTATGCATCACTAATGTAACTAATGACAGATGAAATGCTTAGTAGAAGTAGTAGTTGTTAAAACATATATGTCGTATTAATACTCTGAATATGCAAAATAACTAGTCACTAATGTTGACAAATAAATGTTGTGGAGTAAAAAGTAAAATTTTGGCTTGTAAAAAGTAGTGGAGTAGAGGTATAAAGTAACATAAAATGGAAATACTCAAATAAAGTACAAGTACCTCAACATGTGTTACATATAGTACTTAAGTAGATGTACTTAGTTCAAGTCCACCACTGCTTTTCTCTCAGATTAGTATACTAAGTTATACTTTCACCATTTATAACATTCACCATTTCATACAGAATTATTTGATCAGATCAGAAGTATTCAAATCCTTTACTTGAGTAAAAGTTACTGTCTGCAAAATATACTTCAAAGATCATCAAAGGTACTGAGAAGTCCAGGATGCCCCTTTATGTTATATTGTTATACTGTACATAGGGGATTATAGTTATTGATTAATATGTAAATAACATTTTAATGTTGTAGCTGGTTAAGATGGAGCTCATTTTAACAACTTTATTTACTGCTAATTTCATGTACGATGAATCAGAAATACATTGATCATGTGTTTTTTAAAATTTGCAGTCTCAATCTGCAAATTCACAATTAACTGCAGCTGTCAAATAAATGGAGTTAAGTAAAAAGTACAATATTTCCTAAGTATAAAGTTGGCATAAATTGTAAAATCTCAAATGAAGGGCAAATACCTCATATCACAGTACTTGAATAAACAAATTTAGTTACTTTCCTTCACTGGATTAAATTTAACTTTAATATCATTGCACAGAGTAAGTACCAGTACAACATAGTACAGTTAAGCTTATAAAGATGAATTAACTTACAAAATAAACAATAAACCAATATAAGATAATAGTGTAAATGTAACTATGAATATGTACTGTATAAACCATAATGAACCATGTAACATTTACAAACCACAGAGAAAACTGACCTTAAATTACACATTTTTAACCCTCATTCATCATGTGGCCATGCCACATACAGTTACAGGGATGGTGCTGATGACCTTCTACATGTATGAACAGAGCCTGCAGCTACGGGCTGCTGTGAAACCAGCCTGCTTCTGGATAAAAAATCATTCATTGTTTGTTCTTTCCAGGAGGAGAATTATATTAATTAATTTTTTAAACTGTGCAGTTAGGCTTTTAAATCGGTTAGATGTCTGGATATCATTTCTCAACCATTTTAATCCTATTTTGTTCAAGTAAAAACATGGATATCCTGTTTGTACATGCTGAGTAAATTCTTCCCGTCTTCTTGCTTTAGCTTGTCAAGTGCTGATTGGAGGATTGGCTACTTGAAGAGTTGCCATGGCCTCAGGGCTTCTGTTCACAACTATCTGGAGATGTTAAGGGATCAGTATGCTCCAAACAAACTACATTGACAATTTCTTAAGGCCAAATTGTTATTGCTTTTAACAGGACTGTTAAATGTGTGAACTCCCAGAGACATAGGATGGGATTTGTTTGCATACACTAATAAAAAAAAATATCCAGCACAACAAAACTCAGTGCTCTCCACACATTCATTTTACTCAAGCACTTTGAAAATGAATAATACAATAAGCAATAATGTAAATACATAAAAAAACATTTAGTGCGAATAAAATAGAAACAATAAATAACAACATTATCACACATTGCTAAAGGCTGGCTGATTGTTCATACTGCTAATCAAGCAACAACTTGTGATCAGTGTTCTGGTGTTAAAAGGTTAAACATCTTTTTATCTGACCTATCTGTCAAATTTATGGTCAGCTTCTCTGCAGCCGGTGTTTATGAGGACTTCAGCTGCAGCACATGCTCTGCAGGATTCCTTGAGTGTCTATGACTAAAGTCTGAAATATGTGTGTATGTAGTTTCTCACTGCATACTATTAATGGTTCTATTATTATGAAGGGTGCAGCATTGGTAGCTTTCCCTCTGTTTTTGAAAGTGTGTAAAGGAAAGGAGAAACTATAGGCCAAGAAAGAAAGAGCTTGACATTAAATTCCCATCCAACACATCCTCCCATACACCTTTCGCATTTCTCCCACATGTCTTTGCTACTCTGATGGGTGGTTCTAAGGACAGCCCTAGTTAGTACTGGCACTCAGCCTGTACACATGATTTTATTGAATATGAATGTCTATAAATATGACATGCTATTATTAAACTGACCCAGTCACAGGGTGGCCTCACTATCAGATAAGCCTGATAAAAGCTTCATTCCTTGTTGTCACAATAAAGACAAGGACCTGTTAAAGATAACTTGCTTACAATGTAACAGAGACAACTAACCTTTAGTTTTCATATTAGCTCAATTTTAACCTGATATCTTTTTTTTACCTGCAAATCACCAACGTGTGAAAAGTAAATACTTTTAAGTACAGTACAATGTAAATGAGAACCTGCAACCTGCAGCAGCACAAAACCCCCCAAATCCCACAGATAAGAAACAATATCCTCCCGCGTAATTGGTTGTGATGGGCAAGACTGGACTAGCTGCCCTCTGCTGTAAAGCCTCTAGTCAAATATTGCAATGAATACCTGGTGAACATAAACACAAAAGCAGATGACTACATATGATTTCTGTTGGACTTGAAAGACCCTGGTCAGAAGCAAAACCAAAAATGTGAATAGGAATCCCTACTTTTATGTAAGCTGTGTGACTCTGTGACTCTCCAACAAGAAACGTTAACAGTCGCTAACAGCCTGTGCCCAGTAAATTTGATTAGGTAGTAGCTCAAATGCTAATGCCCTTGTCCACTTATAGATTATTTTCTTTGCAGTAATTTTATTATTATATGATTTTTTATTCCCATTAGTTTTAGTCGTGTTTCGGCAGTGAAATGCAGAAGATGTGTTTTGTCATAGAGTGGTGTTTGTGTGCTTTTGGTTGCATATGAAAAACAAGCCATGACACATTAGTGTCAGACCAGTTGTGACACTACCATTTAATCCCTCTGTTCTGCATTCTTCTCTCCATGTCTCTCTCTCTTTTGTCCCTGCCAGGCTACTGTTTGGCCCTGTTCATAACAACATCGTCACAACATACAGCTTACGAGACTTGAACAGAGGCCTTGTTTGGTCATCTGGTTTACATGTGTTGTTTGATCTCTTCCTTGTGCTTCGTCATGTAACTGTATATGTATTGCCATTTTAACATGTCAGACTGTGTAATCTGATGCAGTTACTTCCAGGAGCTTTGTTGTCACTGTGAGGTTAACTGGCAACCAGCAGAGACAAGAAAGAGTCCAGAATCTAACGCTCCATAAAGCCCCAATAAGGAGTTTGTATGGATTTTAAAAAGTATAATATTTGTTACATAGGGAACGTTGCTGGTGGCAGATTTTTTTTACCTTAGGGCAAAGCCAGGCTAGCTGTTTCACCCTGTTTCCAGTCTTTATGCAAAATTTAGCTCACTGGCTGCAGGTTTCATCTTCATATTTACTTTACAGACTTAAAAGTCGTATCCACCTTTTGATGTAACTCTTGGCAAGAGTTACATCAAAGCTTGGCAAGCATATTTCCTAAGATATTGAACTGGGCCCCGACTTATTTAAATTTTAATTTTAATGGCCAATGTGTTGAACAGAAGTTCAATTATCTCAGTATAATGTTAGATTCCTTATCTTAAATTAGAAAAATGTGTAAAAAATTGGTAAAGACACATCAGAGAAAACTAAATTTGTTTTTATCAACTCATCAGATGTGATGAGCTGCTCAGTGACTCAGTGAAACATGTTGGTTTTTTGTCCTTGTTGAGCTCATCACTCCTTAAAAGTTATGTTACAGGCACACAGTGAAACACTTGGGAGCAGGGATTATTTTGAAAGCACTCTTTTGTTGGGGTTTTCAAAAGCTTGTGGGAGGCGCAGACATCTGAGGTTAAGGAGTTGGCTGCCAAACAAGCATTACATTTATAAGCTATATGTGGCAAATAATGAAGTTGTGAAAAGTAGGATGTGAATGTGGTTGTTTATTTCATTATAACGACTTTTGGTGAGATTTTTACATGGCAGATCTTTAATTCTAGAATGAAAGATGGACAATAACAGACATGACTCCAGCTGCACATTTGACCTCTGATATTACCCGTATTTAAACAGACATGAATTTCTGTGGGTGTCTGTGGCAGGAGCACTTCAATAGCACAATAGCGGTTTTGGCCTGATGACAGACCACATGTTGTCTGTTGTGCATCTGTTACTTGACTCGTAGTCTTGTGTGTGTTGTTCACATACCGGAGTTTGTTTTCGAGCAAATGAATGAAACTCTCTCTCTTTCTCAGGGACACAAAACATGTCTGAATGTACGAGCGGTGAGGTGTTGCAAAGCACCCGTCACACACCCTCAGACCACATAATATCTACACATAAACACACCAAAGACTTTGCATTCACAGTCACAGTCTCCCGTAGGTATTGACATGCACACACCCTAAAACACACAAACTCCCCCATCTCCCCCTGGCTACCCACTGGGGCCCCTCACTGTAAACAGGCTGATATTTCGTTCAGTGGCGACATCCTATTCTTTGCGACCGATGACACTGGTGACATGTAAAGCTCTCTGGCATTGTCCAGCTCCCTGGAGCTCTTTAGCAGTGCAATCACCAGTGAAATGGCAATGGGCCACTGGGATGAAAACACAAGTCAGCAACTGGTCAGCAAATCACAGTTGAAAGCCCTTAAATGGCGGATTTGCCCCGTAAGCAAGACAAGCTCGGGGGGCCTTTGTGGACCCTGTTTGTGAGTGTACGGAGTTGGAGACTTTTTTCATAACCACGTATGTTGCTTAGATTCATGACTTGGAAAAAAATATAAAAAAGGCATTTGACATGTATATATGTTGTCCACATACACAGTATATCTCATTAACAGAGTGGAGGATCTGGATTTCACTTGATATAATGATTATTTGTAATCGATCTCAGACATGTTGTCAGATCCCACGCCATCTTATAGTTGGTTTAAGGAGTAATCTACAATCTCAGACAGGTAAAATCCTAACAGAAAAGGTCATTTTAAAAGTATATTTCAATTGAAATGAACCGTCTGTGTTGATCTATCTTCATTACAATAATAATATTAGTTCATGTGACATGCTTTAAAGAGTGTTTACAAAAGATGGAAGAAATATCATCAGTGACAAAAGTATAATGGGGCAAAACCAGAAAACTTTTCACATATGTGATAATGAAAATAAATGTTTTTCATTTTCCTTTTTCAGTACAAAATCATCAAGGAATTCAAGGAAATATAGGATAATCTGAAAACCTTTTGTTTTGTTCCCATAAGTTGCTGTTTTTATAGTGGTTGCCAATAGTGTACCTGCTGCACAATGACATCATCGCTGGGTTCAAATGGAGGTAACAGCATGACAAATATACAGTATGAGAGTGGTTAAGGTATGTCAAAGATTATAAAAAGTCTACAATTAATACATAGCAACTTCTGTAGAAAGAAGGTAACATGATTACAAGGAAACCCTCTCTCTCTGTCCATGTGTTTAAATGATGATGAAATGGACCCAGTCAAACAGGCAATATGTCACCATGTGGAAACTACACGCCACCTAGTGGCACTTTAGGACACCGAGCTTACTCATCTACACAGCAGAATAAAACAAACACTGAAGTAAGCAATTTTTGGCAGGTTTCCTGTGGTTGGGACAGAGCTCTGTAGCCAGACCCCCCCCCCTGCAGTATCTCCTTCAGATCTAGATTTAAAGCAGCATGCACAGTCTTGCCAAGTATGCTTATCAAACCCCATAAAACAACAGGCCTCACACACACACACACACACACACACACACACACACACACACACAGAATGTGTACTGAAGAAAGCGATGGAGGAAGGATCCAGAGACACTAAATGAAACAGATCAACAGATCAAATAACTTTTCATTATGCTTTTCAACTCCCGATCAGGACTCGGATATAAATGTATATATATGTATATATAGATGTGCTTTGCAAAAAAACCCCCAAAATGTTATTTATTACTTGATTGTTCAAGCTACCTCACAGAAGTGCTCTGTTTGGTAGCAGAGTTGTTGAATGTTAAAATAAGGTGAATTAAATAAAAAATAAGGAACATCCTGGATCTGTTTTTTTGCTCTTCTTTA